>CM076570.1:298921865-299041866 GCA_034641835.2 Pinus albicaulis | reverse complement strand
TTTGAACAACCAACACATAAAATGATATGATGCATGCTGTTAGCCACCTATAATATTTGTTATACCAAAAGGTTGCTAAGACGTCTGTGAGCCTCCAAGGAACAAATTTTATCACTAAAAATTGTTGGCTCTTGAAGGCTCCTTGAAGGCCTCATGCCTCTGTCCAAAATCTTCATTACTATTTCCATTTTATACTCAGATAGTTCTGCTGATTCCAAATGAAATACTGCTGCAAGACCTTCATTTTCCCCCTTCTCAAACCTTCATTTGCTCCCTTTTTCTCCATAAAAACTCCCTTTCTTTCATAAATCCTCTTCTTTCATTTATGAAAATCACTTTTCCATAGTTAAAAATCCATTTTTTAACTATACCGAAACCCTTGAAACCCTTTGAAAACGTTCAAAAATCAATAAAAATTCATATTTTATTTACAAGCTTTAGCCCCCTTGGGCTAAGTTTCTAAACCACTCCACCCACATGCCTCCACCCTGGAAACACGTGCTAAGTCCCTCACGGCGCTTGTCACATCGCAAGATTCAAGAGTGCAGGTTTATCGTTGTTTAAAAAAAAAAAAAACTTGCGATGCGATCAACCTTTATATTGAAAAACCCCCGATCGCATCATTATTCTATATGTATATACCGTGGGCCTGCCCTCCATACTTAAACCTTGTAAATATTTCATCCTCGATCGATCTTTTTCTTTGTAAAAACCCAAAACCCACTTTTCCAAAGTTTTGGTCTAAAAACCAAAATCACGTGTTAAATATTTTAATGGGTTGATTGAAAGACCGATCGCGCAATCGCAATCGAAGAAAATACAATGGGTTGATCAAAAAGACCGCATCGAAATTTTGTGATGCAATTAATTCCCTACGCTATAATCCCCGCCCCTTCCACTTTCCATTGATATATCCTGCTCCCAGGACCAAAGGGTTAGGTCCCAAGACGCTTATCGCATCGCATAAATCAAATGGGTTGATTGAAAAGCTCATCCCCGATCTTCCGATATGCAATTAGCCCCTCATCTTTAACCCCCCCGGTCATATCATTCTCCATGCGCCCAAAGGCCTCGCAGCCGAGTGCCTAACCCTATTATATATGTATTTCGCTCATGAAATATTAAAATATTAAGTTAAAATATCCAAACTTTGGGTTTTATTATTTCCCTAAGGTTTTCCCCCAGTCCGAAATTTGAGCAAACTCCACCGTCGATCTGATCTATAGATCCGACTGTGTGGAACCTATCAAACCCACTGGACCCCGCCAGTTGTACGCCATTACCCCTAAACAACATGGTATTCATCGCACCGCCTTCGAGCGCTCAGCAGTTTTTTCCCGATCGGCAACAAATCCATACATCGCTTGACACATGGCTTGTCCACTGTTCACAAAACCGCTGTCCATCGAGAGTTAACGTTTGGACGTGGACACGTAGCAATATTCACGTCCACCGTCTGATCTAGAGTGGGCCATCCAATGGTTATCACTCACCTATGATGCCCGATGTTTAAAAGGTCTACGGCGCAACATTTAATAAACCTCCGCCGTCGATCTGATCTACAGATCGATAGTCCACATTGCATCGCCCTGTTTCATCCGTTTTATTTTCAACCTCTGTTCCCAACCGTCGATCTCTGCATGATCGACAGCTCAGATTCAATCTTCTTCCACCCGTTTTGCGATCTCTCCTGATTAATCCCAACCGTTGGATGATGCCATCCAATGACCATGCTTCCTCCACACGTCCTCTGCAGCAATAAACCTAAAACACACAGGATTTCTTAATTATTTTATGTTTTATGCAGGTTTTAAATGGTTTCTGCTGTTATATTGAAGAAAGGCCAGGGGCCGGGAATGACGATTCCCGTGTTTTTATTCCATGAAGAGAACCATTCGCAGGGTTGGATTCAACGTTTTATCGATGCTCCATGGGCAACGATACCATAAAAATCCCTGCGTGGCCCTGCACATCGACAAGACACTGTTTTATTCAAAAGAACAATTAAAAGAGTATAAGTTTGAAGACAAAGCACATTAGATGAATATTGAAGACAAATTTTTGGAATTACGGCTAAGAATTCTTATTAGAAGCTTAATTCATAGAGTTAAAACAAAATTAAAGAAATTTATAAGTGTTTAACAGGAAGAAAGGCCTCCACCGCCACATTTGAGGCGAATTGATTCCTCAGCTACCACAGAGCCACCTGTTGCCTCAAACCTTTCAAAACAGAAGCCGAAGTTGTTGTTGAACCAAATATTTTGCCTCAGCGTAGCCAGGGAGTTACTTCTGCAAGGAAATCAATGCCGACATATCTGCAAAGTTACTCGAAACATTACACAGAGCCTCAAAGTCAATAAAAGCTCCCACCGAGCTTTGATATTTATTGTAAAATAGTTAATACAGTAGTCCACCTATAAACTTCTCCATCGAGCCCCTCAAAAGGCTGAGAAGTCTTGAATCTATATTTATTGTCTGAAGAGATCTTTTGTTAAATTTCACCTCCTCATTCTTCTATAAATACCTCAGTAGAAGATGAGAAACCGTTGGTTGCAGAACATTGAAACACATTTGATCTCAAACTTCTGATTGTAAAGAGTGTTCACTAGCCCTTGGAGCTCTGCTTGTGATAGATTAGTTAGGCTGAATAGTGAAGATGATTGCTGAACTGAAACATTGGA
Source organism: Pinus albicaulis (assembly GCA_034641835.2). Classification (NCBI taxonomy): domain Eukaryota; kingdom Viridiplantae; phylum Streptophyta; class Pinopsida; order Pinales; family Pinaceae; genus Pinus; species Pinus albicaulis. Next base: position 299,039,185 of record CM076570.1, on the reverse strand, counting down.
CTTGAAGACTGTAACTAGTTTGACATCAATATAAAAGTTGTTTCTTCGGATCCTGGTCTATATCACTGGTGAAGTGCATCTTTCTGTATTTTTGTTTTCCTCTATGTATGTAATATTGTTCACTATTCTTTGATAAAGAACAACATGTATAGAGTTAGGACCTACTGTATATCAGTAACCTTCTCTGACTGAAAGCTTTATCTCAATGTTTTCCTCTAATTTGTTTATTTAAGAATGATTTAATACAGTTTAAGCAGTTGGGAATGCTGGAGTTCCCTCGTCCTATTGTTTGCTTTAAACATTGTTTCTTGAAATTTATTTCCTTATTTGCTTATTAAATATGACTATGGAAGATATGGTGTGCGCTGGTCCTAGTTATTCCCCAAAAGAAGATTCTGAAAGTTTCCCTTGGTGATTGACTGAAAGCAAAATAGGTTTAAAAGTACTTTATCTGATCTTAAAGTTACACTTTATTTCTCTTACGTGTTTTCATACCCTTTGAAGGTAATCATGTGGATTATCGGATTGTTTGTCAATTAATCTACTTTAATACAAACTTGCCCAAGAAGTTTATGGTTAGCCCTGTTCTTGGTTGGTTTTAAACAATTACTTAAGAGGATTTTCTTGTTTGGACTAACTATAAATCCTTTGTGAAATTATTATCAGTTTCCACTGTCTCCAACACTTTATTGTTTCCATTCCATCACTCTAATCTCAAATAATCTTGTGTTATAGATGACTTTCCCCTTGGATCACTCTTGATGTTGTTGCACAATTAAATCCCTGTTATGACTACATATCCCAATGAACTAAAAACCAGCGTTATATCTATCTTTTTAGCCTAAGTTGTTCTATTCACTTGCAACTTCTCACTTTTGAAACTGTTTTTCATTTAGAAATTTCCCCTCAAGTAATGTTCATGCTCAACCATCCAAAAAACAAACAAAACCTTTGGCCTTCATAACTAGCCTAATATCATAACCCCAAACTTCAAAGACAAATCCATCTTTGTACATATTGGAGAGATCCCTCTCCGGATTTAGGAGGGCTAGATCCTCGAATCCAAAATTTGGTTGGAACGATGTTGCTTCTGCAGTTTTAGTCTCACCAATCTGCTAAAATTACAGATTCCTAACATTTCTGGCGACTCCGCTGGGGAAATTAGTCGAATTTTCATCTTATTTTCCTTTAAAAACTTCATAAAACTTTGTGAGTAAAAGCAGCCTTTTAAAGCACTACGAAGAGATGGCAATCATGATAAAACCTGTTTGAATCATTACAAACTATGCCAACCCTAGGATTCTCATAAGACTTTATCTAACCTTGAAAAATCAGTTGGCTTAGCCATAAGAGTAGACTGTCTTTGTCTCCTAACCGTAGCTAAGTTTTCAAACAGAGTCAGGACATTCTTAGGAACCACACAACTCAAAAATAACTCAGAAAAAACCAAAAATATTTCAGATTGGTATCTAATAAACATGGTAGTGGACCATAAAACCTTTTACCTCTAAAAAGAGCTAAAAATTTCCACTTGGCGACTCCACAATAATCAACAAACCTTAAGACTCCACTGGGAAGAACCTTTGTCATCACAACATTGTTTAAAACTTAGCTAGAGGACTGTATGATTAAAATGTTTGTAGACAGATTATTTAACCTCTTAAAGATTGTCATATCTGGTTGAGCTTTTCTTGTTTATTTGGATCTGAAAAACACAACATAGTGGCTTCTAGAAATATTCACACTAGAGCCCATCCTGACCCTAATCCACCTGAGATAGTTGATAACCCAGAAAGCATCCTTAGGAAGTCTCCTAAGATTAAATTTTCAACTATTTTCAGATCACCCTTGAGAGCTAATTCAGTTCCTGAAAACCTAATCCACCTGAGATAGTTGATAACCCAGAAAGCATCCTTAGGAAGTCTCCTAAGATTAAATTTTCAACTATTTTCAGATCACCCTTGAGAGCTAATTCAGTTCCTGAAAACCTTGCAGCTCTACAAGAAACACATTTTGGTGGAACCATAAAACATTTTACCTCCTTACGAGCTAAAAATTTTCCACCTGGCGACTCCACACTCTGAAACTCCTAGAAGAGAAAATGACCCCACTGGTAGAAGACCCTAAACTGATTGACTAGACACAGTGACCTCTTTCTTGATTTACAAACATGATTCCAAGAATACAATGAAGATATGCCCCAATGAGTAGAGATCATATCCCTGGGTTTCCACATAAGATGCCCCAGGTGAATTGGGATGACAACCTACCTATTTTTCAAGGTGAAAAGTTTGAAGACCCTTTATTACATCTTATCAAATTTCACATACATGTATGGAGGTTGAAAGTTGAATGGCATGAAGACTGCCTAATGAAAATGTTCATGTTAACATTAGAAGGAAAAGCTAGGGATTGGTATGAATGCTTAAGATCTAGTAGTTTGTTTTTTTTTAGAGACCTTGAATATGTGTTCTATGAGAACTATAAAGAAAACACTACATCATTATCATTGGGTGCAATATATTATTATCCATCACAAAACATCACCCAACACATTATAGATAATGAGGAAGCTTTGGAAGAGATGCATCCTGAAGATCTTTTAACAACCATTCATGAGTTTAATATCCTATTGAAAAATTTTAAGAACATAGATGAATCAGTTGAGGAAGAGATGATCCAAGCAGTAAAGAACATTCCTCAAGATATCCATGAAAACTCAAAAATCAATTCATCATCCCTTATAGCTGAGGCTCAAGAAGACATCCAGCCTCAAAATCAGTCTTCACAAGAGATAGAAAACTGTTGTACTCCTGTTCAAAGGAACATAGAAACGTCTTCCCCTTTGACAAAAAAAGAGATAGATCAGACTATGTATAAACAGTCAGTCTCTGAAACTTTTTGCGAAACAAACACCCTTGCCCATTCACACAGAGAACTTTGTTGTACATATTTAGAAAGATCTTTTGTAGATCAAAATGAAGACGGACCTGCTGATTACCCAGTATGTTCGATTGGTAGTATTACTTATATTTGTGATTCTCCTAACTTTGATCTATCTAGTGATGATGCTTCCCAAACAAAGATTAATTTTGCAGGATCATCATTAGCAGATTTATGCAAGGAAGATCAGTTCCTTCAAAGGAGTAATGAGCCAGTGCAGACTATTTATGATACTGATAATGAAAGTTTTCAAAGCCTAGAAACTTTTGGCTCAAAGGATGAGGAGGAAAGAAACAAAGAAATTTTTGAGCAGATTGAAAACAAGGAGCCTTCTCTTGAAAAAGAGGAAGCAATTGAACATACCCCTGCTGAAGAATATAATAACCTCCCCATAGAGTACAATCCACTAAACCAGAGCTTACCAGGGCTACAAGAAGACAATACGACCAAATATGATGAGTCCTCCAGTTCAGATGATGATGAAGAAGAGGGAGAGAAACAAATAGAAGACTGTCCTACTGAGGATATACCATCTTCTCAAGAAGAATCTTTTTCCTTTTCTGTTAAGAATGATGAAGCTTCCAAGCAACTTTCGGAAGATATGCTCCTCAAAGCTGAAGTCTTGGAAGCAGACAATCTACCAGACATGGAGGGCCAAAAAGAAGAGAATATTCATCTTTTCTTTGTTGATCCTATGGAAAAGTGTGTGGAAATCCCAATTGGCTCAAATTACCAAGTAGTGATCCTTTGCAAGAGCCAGAGACATGAAGAGTTGTCACCTTCTGTGATAACCTTAATATTGAAGGTTAGTCTTAAATATGTTCTATGGATACCTCTGACAAGCAGCCAGAGTTTCTTCTTCTTCTTGACATTACTCAGCTGGTTGCATTGGCACTTTTGTATCATATGAAAATGTAAATATTCCAAGTTAGAATAGGTTAGATAGGAATGTCAATAAAGCTCAACCTTTGAGCATTTAGTTATATGCTATTTTCTTCTTTTTAGAAAATCAAAAATACAAAAACAATAGAAAGAGAAAAGAGGGCAGATTGTAAAAAACAATAAAGGTATGGCCCCATACCAAAAAAGAGAAAAAAATCTAAAAGTGTGCAAGCTTAAATGCCACTCCTACATAACACACTTCTAGGTAGTCAAACTATCTAATCTTGACTAATTAGCTTTAATTTTTTTGCTGATAGGATAGTGGATTCGATTTGCCAAACTGTTTAATCTTGGCTTATCAATAGATAGATTATGATAGAAATTAAAGGTTCAAACAAAATCAAAATCTGAACCTAACGTTTCAAAGAGAGATGACTCAAATTTGTCCTATCTTTTGAGTCAAATAGATGTAAAAATCTGGTTCTAATTAGCTCAAAATCTGAACCAGAGGAAAGGAAAGAAACAACTCAAACAAAAGTCAAAACAGAGCTGTAAAATGGGAAGGAAATGTTTTCAACTTTCAGATCTTAAGCCTTCCATTTTGATTTAATTTTTCTGAAAAATAAATTTCTATGTGCAACTTGTCTTTATGCCATAGACCAGCATCAAGTTAGACTATTCAATCCTGACTTGAGTGCTTTTAAGTTTCTGTTGTAGAATTTAGAGAATAAAAATCTGTTGGATAGTTTAATCCCAACAAATAGTAGATTAGGTAGAGAAGCATCTGAACTCAACTGTTTAATCTAATTTCAGGGAGAAATAAGGAGTAGAAATAGATTATATTTCCTGCTTTCAAAAGAATAAAATTTTGTGAAAAGAGTTTGCCAATCCAAGTGCACTCTTATGAAGAAAAAATGTTATATCAGTAGAATTGGGTAGGTAGAAAGTTTGTATTGATGAAGGTCCACTGTTTTCATAGCTGCCAATATTTTTTAAAGAAGATTATCTCAGTAAAGGAAGAGAAGCCTAATGAATAAGGCACAGGTCAGCCTCCTAGAGAGAAAAGAGTAAGGCAACTGATCAACCTCCCAGAGAATGGAAGTCTAAAGTTCTTGATGCCTTCAAAAAGGCATCATCCCCAAGTGGAGCCACTGTTAGCCACCTATAATATTTGTTATACCAAAAGTTGGCTAAGATGTTTGTGAGCCTCCAAGGAACAAATTTTATCGCTAAAAATTTTTGGCTCTTGAAGGCTCCCTGAAGGCCTCATGCCTCTATCCAAAATCTTCATTACTATTTCCATTTTATAGTCAGACAGTTGTGTTGATTCCAAATGAAAGACTGTTGCAAGACCTTCATTTTACCCCTTCTCAAACCTTCATTTGCTCCCTTTTTCTCCATAAAACTCCATTTTTTTCATAAATCCTCTTCTTCCATTTATGAAAATCACTTTGTTGGCAATATGATGCTAAATTTTGTCCTTGATGGCAACCCACTTGATGAAGATGATGGCAACCTCTTATTAAAGATGTTCCTAATGCTTGATGAGTTTATTAATGATGTAAATCTGATGTTCTACAAGTAGCTCAGAAGTACCAGAGAAGGAAATTTCAGTGAGGGCCAAAGCAATGGTGAAAAATGTGTGTTACAAGGCATACGCGGGTTTGTCAAGGAGAAAGCGCATATGCACGCGGAAAAGTATGTGCCAAGTCACGTATGGTCTTTTGCGCTGCAAAATTAGAATACCAAGGGGCATTACCATGGTATTGACCCATTGTATTGAGCATTGGATTATCTATTTGATCTCATCCAGGAAAACCAATGGAGGTAATGTGGTTTTGACTCATGGTATTGAAAAAGGCTAAATCTATATAAGGAGAAGAATTTCATTGTGTAAAGTGTGTGCATGTGTCTGGGCTTTAATGAATACTTCACTCTGAAGTATATCTGCATGGTTGAACTCTGCTCTTTAATTGATAGATCTGATTCTATGATGCATCTATGAACATAATGAAGGTTCAAGATCTCTAGATCTTGAAATGGTGAATCTCGTGGATGATCTGAAAAGAAGTGATGAAGACCTGACGCAAATATGTTGAAGAAGTTGAAGAAATATGGTAAGTTCTTATATCTGGTCTGATCTGCAAAATTTATCTTTTATAGATATATACGCAGGTTTGTTTCATGAAAAGCGCGTGTATACACGGCTGTATTCAGACAAAAGTGCGTATGGGCTGTTAGGGTTTTTCTAATAAGTTGCACAAATGTATATGTGGGTTCTCTTCAGTAAAATCGTGTGTATACGCGGGTCTGTTTAAAGAAAAACACGTATGGTATTTGAGTTGAAGGTTTCTCAAAATATAATTGAGGATCTGCATATCTGTTCTAAAGTCTGGGCTATTTCTGATATTCTGGTTACAGTGGTTTCAATGTTTTGACTGATGAAATGAAAAGGGATGTTTGTTGATAAGTGAAGAATTGTGTTGAAGTTGTTTGATCCAGTGTGAAAATTAATGAAACGTGGTCTGTAGTGGATCTGAGGGTTGAAGCCTTCAGTCTGATAATAGAAGATTTCTGTCACTAGAGGCTAGTGCTAATATCAGGGGGTAGTAGCTCCCTTCCAGGTGAGGTTGGTAAACGAGAGCAGGGGTTGTAGCTCCCTTCCAGGTGAGGCTGGTAAACGAGAGAAGGTTGTAGCCTTCTGCAAGTGGGTGCCTGCGTGCTGGTATAAGTCTACACCAGTACATGATTGTAAGAAGTTTTTATTTATAATAAATATTGAAGACTGAAATGACGGCAGCGGTGGTTTTCTCCCAAATTGGGTTTCCACCTAAAAATCCTGGTGTTCATGTGTGTTGCCTATGTGTGATGATTATTCTGTTCTTTATGCACCTGTTTACTGTTTCCTGAAATATCTGATAAATGAATAATGCAATGATCTGAGTTAAGAATTGAATGCATAATTAGATCTCTGTGCATACACGAGTTCTATAAAGGATATCCATGTATATATGCTAGTTGGCTTATGAAAAGTCGCGTATGGGTTTTTAGAAAGGAAAAGTAAAAAGTTTTATTGTCTGCATTAAATACTGATTCACCCCCCCCCCCCTCTCAGTATTTTTCCAACAATTGGTTTCAGAGCAGGTCCTTCTGAAAAAGCTTAGCCGCTAGAAGGAAGATCAAGCAAGATGAGCAATCATGAAGGAACAACATCTATCAAGCCCTCGCTCTTCAACGGAAGCAATTTAAGCTTCTGGAAAATGAGGATGAGATCCTATATTCAGTCTATGGGAGCTAATGTATGGGCCATTGTTGAACAAGGATATCAATATCCAGCTGGTACACCAGCAGATCCAACTGAAAGGAAGAATTATGAATCAAATGCAAAAGTAGTGAATGCTATAACAGGAAGTCTAATCGAATCAAAATTTGTCAAAGTCATGCAGCTGAATACATCAAAGGAAATATGGGACAAAATCATTCTAATTTATGAAGGCGATGCAAAGGTAAAAAGTGCAAAACTCCAAACTCTTAGAATTGAATATGAAAATTTAAAGATGCATAGTGATGAGAGTATTGCCAGTTTCTTTTTAGGTATTGATGATGTTGTAAATCGTATGAGAAATCTGGGTGAAACAATAGCTGACACTACTTTGGTTGAGAAAATTTTATGATCACTAACGAAAAAATTTGAATCAAAAGTTTCTGCCCTTGAAGAAAAACAGGATATTCAAAATCTTTCCGTGGTGCAACTTCATGGCATACTGACTGCATATGAAATGAGAAGAGGAGGACCGTCTGAAGTCAAATAAGTTGTTTTTAGAGCTTTTACAAAAGGGAAAGAAGTGCAAGAAGCAAAAGGATCAGGATATATTTCGGAAGAAGATGAGGCAAATTTTGTAAATAAACTTCAACTTGGTACAGGACGGTTTAGAGGTAAGCTTCGTTTCAAATGTTTTAATTGTGGAAGAGTTGGTCATTATGTTGCTAAGTGTCCTTACAAAGAAACACCTACGAAAGAAAGGAAGTAGCTAGAAATAAGAACCAGTCTAGCACTAGAAGAAGTTACTATACTCATGATAACAGTGATGGAGTATCTGATAGTGAGGAAGAATGTGAACAAGATCTTAGACTTCTCATGGCATTTGAATCTAAAGAATAAAAGGATACTTTTGTGGATGCTCTAGAGGACAATGATTTTCTTGGAGAGAACAACCAACTCAAAAGACGCTTAGAAGAAAGCAAAATTCTCTTAGAAGAATATAAAATTCTCTTAGAAGAAAGGAAAATAACCATCGAGACTCTGGAAAAGCAGGTTGAAGAAGCAAAGAAACACAATGAGAAATTAGAATGTGAAGTGGTAAGTGTAAGAAAAGAATTTGAGAAAGTAAAGACTCTCAATTTTAGATTTGCTAAAGGATCTGAAACCTTAGATGATATTATCAAGGTTCAACGTTCTCCTCTTATAAAGACAGGTCTTGGATACACTGGAGAGTCCTCTCAAGCTTCAACACCAAATTATCTAAAAGCAGCTACAACTGGTTTACAAAATTCTGCCACTCAGCCAGGGAATAAAGAATCTTTACAGGTAAAGCATGATCATCCTAATGCAAGGAACACTAACAGGAATATCTTTCAAAAAGGCACCAATCAACAGGTAAATTCAAATAGAAGATTTCATGATCGTAGAAATTTCTTCTTCAATGGACAATGTTTCTCATGTCACAATTTTGGTCATAAAGTTGCTCAATGTGTTGCATATAAAACCATCATGACAAGAGAAGCAAGAAAGAAAAGGATTGATGTTGAAACAAAGAAGAATACCTATAACAACTTTTCTCCTCTTCTAAATGAAGTTGAATGTGCTTATTGCAATAACTTTGGCCATGAATATCTGAGTGCAGGAGCAAAGTACAGCCAAGAGAGCATCTTCCTTCAAAATCCAAAATATGGAAAAAGAAGGAACCATAGGTTGAAAATTGTGGCATAGCATTATTTGCGGAAGGTGAAGAAAATCAATGGTACATTGATAGCGGATGCTCAAGACACATGACAGGTGATAAACACAAACTTCGTGCATATAGTGCTCTAGAAAAGGAAAAGAAAGTTACTTTTGGAAATGATACTCCTGCTGTAATTAAAGGAAAAGGGTCTGTGTTCCTAAAAGAAAATGTGAAGGCTAATGATGTGATGTATGTGGATGGATTAAGGCATAATATGTTAATTGTAAGTCAAATGTGTGATCAAGGAACTGAAGTAGTCTTTATTTCAAAAGAATGTGTGGTTCGTGATCTTGATACGGGTAAAACAATTATAAAAGGAAAAAGAACTCCAAGCAACCTGTATGTATTGAAGAATTGCAAAGAACAATGTTACTTGAGTAAATCTTCAGAAAACTGGCTATGGCATAGAAGGTTGGGGCATCTAAGCTTCTCTCAAATCAACAAATCTAGCAGACTTAATGTTGTTCGTGGTCTTCCCAATATTTCTCTACCTGAAAGTATCATATGCAAATCATGTCAATTCGGTAAGCAAACCAGAGTGCAATTCAATGCCAAGGAAGGATCGTCAAGTAAGCCCCTTGAACTCATTCATACTGACATATGTGGACCTATGAGTAAAAATTCACCACGTGGTGAAGAATACTATATATTATTCATTGATGATTTCTCTAGAATGTGTTGGATTAGGTTGATCAAACACAAAGATGAAGCATTTGAAAAATTTCAGATCTTCAAAGCGCTGGTTGAAAATGAATTAGATCTAAAAATCAAGTGTCTTAGATCTGATCGAGGAGGAGAATATACATCAAATGAATTATTTGAATTTTGTGAACAACATGGCATAAAAAGACAGTTTTCTGTAGCAGGCACTCCACAACAAAATGGCGTAGCAGAAAGAATGAATAGAACGATTCAACAAATGGCTAGAGCTATGCTTGATGATTCCGGAACACCTGACACTTTCTGGGGAGAAGCAGCTCACACAGCAGCAAATATTCTTAACAAGGCACATGTTCGAGTAAATAGTGATAAAACTCCGTATGAACTATGGTATGCTAATCCTCCTTCTGTGAAGCATTTTAGATTTTTTGGAAGTAAATGCTTTATCAAAAATAATGATGAAAATATTGGCAAGTTTGAACCCAGATCAGATGAAGGAATATTTCTTGGTTACTCATCTACAAGCAGAGCATACAAATGTTACAATAAAAGGCTTCGGAAGATTGTTGAATGTATTGATGTTGTTATTGATGAGTTTCCTGCAGCTCCTAAAGAAGAAAAACACACAACAGATGAAGATGATGGTGACTATTGTCCTTCTGCATCAAATAGAAATGATATAGACAATGGATCCAATGAAGAACCAGAAGATGATTTATCTGGAAAAGCTCCATCTAGATATGTTCAAAAGAATCATCCTGAATCTCAAATTTTGGGAAATAAGGAATCAGGAGTACAAACAAGGAGGACTCTTGTAGGATCTTCTAGCTATCTAGCATTTCTATCCACAATTGAACCACACAATGTCAATCAAGCTAGCAAAGATGAATGTTGGATTCAAGCCATGAATGAAGAGCTTGATCAAATTGAAAAGAATCACACTTGGGAATTGGTACCAAGACCACATAACAAAAATGTCATTGGAACCAAATGGATATTCAAGAACAAGTTAAATGAGAATGGGGACATTATAAGAAACAAAGCTAGACTGGTTTGCAAAGGGTATACTCAACAAGAAGGTATAGACTTTGAAGAAACTTTTGCTCCTGTAGCTAGACTTGAAGCCATAAGAATGTTTCTTGCTTTTCAAGTTTTCAACAAATCAAAGTTTATCAAATGGATGTCAAATCTGCATTCCTCAATGGTGATCTAGAAGAAGAAGTTTATATAGAACAACCAGAAGGATTCATTTTGGGAAATGATGAAAATCTTGTTTGTAGACTTAAAAATGCTCTATATGGTCTCAAACAAGCTCCAAGGGCATGGTATTATCGTCTTGCAAATATCTTCATCAACAAGGATTTTCAAAGGGATCTGCTGATAGCAACTTATACACAAAAATCGAAAATAATAAACTATTGATTGTGGTGGTTTATGTTGATGATATCATTTTTGGGAGTAATGAAGAATCTATGAGTCAGAAATTTGCTTCTGTCATGCAGCAGGAATTTGAAATGTCCTTACTTGGGGAACTAACATTCTTTCTTGGCTTACAAGTGCATCAAACTATAGATGGTATACTCCTATCACAAGCAAAATATCTTAAGAAAATTCTGAAGAAGTATGGCATTGAAGAATGCAAACATGTAAGTACACCAATGATAACCGGATGCAATCTCAGTTCTCATGATGATTCTCCCACGGTGAATCAACTAGAATAGAGATCAATGATAGGAAGTCTACTTTATCTCACTGGGACTAGACCGGACATTATGCATGTTGTTGGGATTGTCGGATGATTCCAAGCTAATCCAAAAGAGTCTCACCTTCAGGCTGTCAAAAGAATATTCAAATATCTACAAGGAACTCAAGATTTTGGACTATGGTATCCAAAGAATGTTGATCTTACTCTTCATGCTTACACTGATGCAGATTGGGTTGGAAATGTTGATGATCGAAAAAGCACTAGTGGTGGTGCATTCTATATGGGGCCCCGATTAGTATCTTGGTTCAACAAGAAGCAAAATTCTATTGCTTTATCTACAGCAGAAGAAAAATATGTGGCTGTCGCATCTTGTTGCACTCAACTCCTTTGGACGATGCAAACCTTGCAAGATTTTCAAAACAAATGTACACCTCCTATCTCCATTATGTGTGATAATACAAGTGCCATTAGTATCTCAAAGAATCCTGTTATGCATTCGAAGACCAAGCAAATTCCTATCAAGTATCACTTCCTACGTGAACAAGTGCTTGAACAAAAGGTGAAGTTGGAGTATGTTCCCTCCAAGGAACAAATTGCTGATATATTTACCAAACCTCTGCCCAGGGAAACGTTTGAATATCTCAGGCAGAAGTTGGGTGTTGTATATGCCTCTCAGAAGATCAGATCTGATTAAATTCAGAATATTAAATTGGATACGCGGGTTTCCTGAAAGACAGTCGCGTATATACGCGAGTTTAAACACATAAAGCCGCGTATGGTTGGTTGCTGGAAATTTTTGTTTGGGGTCAGCATTTTTTAGCACAACCGCAGTGCTGTTTGGTATCTTTGATGTTGTTTGGAGTCATTGGTGGTATTTCAGCTTGTATATTTTTGTTTCATTCTCTGTTTTTGGGTGAAGATGCCTTGATGATTTGTTGTTGAAATTATTTAGGATGCACAAGCAAAGGGGGAGCTTTTGTCATATAGAAAGGATGCTTTGGATGCACAGTTTCAGGGGGAGCAGTAGTCTTGCTGAGTATAATGCATTGTTGGCATTATGATGGTTCTGAAATGTGATCTCTCTTGAGGTCCTTCTGGTATTGGTCATGAAAAGTCATTTTTGTAATTTGATGAAAAGGTCATGTTGAGACCCATGATGTAAAAATTGTAATATTCAGTCATGTAAGGACTTGTTCAAATTTGTTAACCCACTTGGTTGGGTAGTTGAGTCAAAATGGGTAAACCCACTTGGTTGGGTACTTGAGTCACTTATGTAAATCCACTTGGTTGAATCATTTGATGTAAGTATGAGTCCTTGGTGATAGGAAGGTCATAGAGTCAGGGGGAGCATGATATCTTCAGTTCACATCAGATCTACAGCGCTCTTCTTTCTACATAAGGAGAAAAACCTTGTGTTGGTTTTGATCCGCCCTTTGCCCTTGATGTCAAAGGGGGAGAGTGACATGGTGTTTGAATAGGGGGAAAATATCATTCTGCTTAATGTTTTTATCTGTTTTAGTGATCAAACACCACCATGGTTGCCATCAAGTCCAAAGGAGGAGATTGTTGGCAATATGATGCTAAATGTTGTCCTTGATGGCAACCCACTTGATGAAGATGATGGCAACCTCTTATTAAAGATGTTCTTGATGCTTGATGAGTTTATTAATGATGTAAATCTGATGTTCTACAAGTAGCTCAGAAGTACCAGAGAAGGAAATATCAGTGAGGGCCAAAGCAATGATGAAAAATGTGTGTTACAAGGCATACGCGGGTTTGTCAAGGAGAAAGCGCGTATGCACGCGGAAAAATACGTGCCAAGTCGCGTATGGTATTTTGCGCTCCAAAATTAGAATACCAAGGGGCATTACCATGGTATTGACCCATTGTATTGAGCGCTGGATTGTCTATTTGATCTCGTCCAGGAAAACCATCGGAAGTAATGTGGTTTTGACTCATGGTATTGAAAAAGGCTAAATCTATATAAGGAGAAGAATTTCATTGTGCAAAGAGTGAGCAGGTGTCTAGGCTTTAATGAATACTTCACTCTGAAGTATATCTGCATGGTTGAACTCTGCTCTTTAATTGATAGATCTAATTCTATGATGCATCTATGAACATAATGAAGGTTCAAGATCTCTAGATCTTGAAATGGTGAATCTCGTGGATGATATGAAAAGAAGTGATGAAGACCTGACGCAAATCTGTTGAAGAAGTTGAAGCAAATCTGGTAAGTTCATAGATCTGATCTGATCTGCAAAATTTATCTTTTATAGATCTATACGCAGGTTCGTTTCATGAAAAGCGCGTGTATACGCGGCTCTATTTAGACAAAAGTGCGTATGGGCTGTTAGGGTTTTTCTAATAAGTTGCACAAATGTATACGCGGGTTCTCTTCAGTAAAAGCACGTGTATACGCGGGTCTGTTTAAGGAAAAGCGCATATGGTATTTGAGTTGATGGTTGCTCAAAAGATAATTGAGGTTCTGCATATCTGTTCTGAAGGCTGAGCTATTTCTGATATTCTGGTTACAGTGGTTTCACTGTTTTGACTGATGAAATGAAAAGGGATGTTTGTTGATAAGTGAAGAATTATGTTGAAGCTGTTTGATTCAGTGTGAAAATTAATGAAACATGGTCTGCAATGGATCTGAGGGTTGAAGCCTTCAGTCTGATAGTAGAATATTTATGTCAGTAGAGGCTGGTGCTAATATCAGGGGGTAGCAGCTCCCTTCCAGGTGAGGCTGGTAAATGAGAGTAGGGGGTTGTAGCTCCCTTCCAGGTGAGGCTGGTAAATGAGAGAAGGTTGTAGCCTTCTACAGGTGGGTGCCTGCGTGCTGGTATAAGTCTGCACTAGTACATGATTGTAAGAAGTTTTTCTTTATAATAAATATTGAAGATTGAAACGACGACAGCGGTGGTTTTCTCCCGAATTGGGTTTCCCCCTAAAAATCTTGGTGTTCATGTGTGTTTCCTATGTGTGATGATTATTATATTCTTTCTGCACCTGTTTAATATTTCCTGAAATATCTGATAAATGAATAATGCAATGATCTGAGTTAAGAATTGAATGCACAATTAGATCTTTGTGCATACGCGAGTTTTGTAAAGGATATCCGTGTATATACGCTAGTTGGCTTCTGAAAAGTCGTGAATGGGTTTTTAGAAAGGAAAAGTAAAAAGTTTTATTGTTTGCATTAAATACTAATTCAACCCCCCTCTCAGTATTTTTCCAACAATTTCCATAGTTAAAAACCCATTTTTTAACTATACCGAAACCCTTGAAACCCTTTGAAAACGTTGAAAAATCAATAAAAATTCATATTTCATTTACAAGCTTTAGCCCCCTTGGGCTAAGTTTCTAAACCACTCCACCCACATTCCTCTGCCCTGGAACCATGTGCTAAGTCCCTCACAGCACTTATCGCATTGCAAGATTCAAGAGCACAGTTTTATCGTTGTTTAAAAAAAAAAAAAAAAAATTGTGATGCTATCAGCCTTTATATTGAAAAACCCCCGATCGCATCATTATTCTATATGTATATACCGTGGGCCCGCCCTCTGTACTTAAACCTTGTAAATATTTCATCCTCGATCGATATTTTTCTTTGTAAAAACCCAAAACCCACTTTTCCAAAGTTTTGGTCTAAAAACCAAAATCACATGTTACATATTTTAATGGGTTAATTGAAGGACCGATCGCGCAATAGAAATTGGAGAAAATACAATGGCTTGATCAAAAATACCGCATCAAAATTTTGTGATGCGATTAAGTCCCTGTGCTATAACCCCCACCCCTTCCACTTTCCATTCATATATCCTGCTCCCAGGACCAAAGGGTTAGGTCCCAAGGCGCTTATCGCACCGCATAAATCAAATGGGTTGATTGAAAAGCTCATCTCCGATCTTCCGATATGCGATTATCCCCTCCTCTTTAACCCCCCCCGGTCATATCATTCTCCATGCACCCAAAGGCCCCGCAGTCGGGTGCCTAACCCTATTATATATGTATTCCGCCCATGAAATATTAAAATCTTAAGTTAAAATATCAAAACTTTGGGTTTTATTATTTCTCTAAGGTTTTCTGCCAGTCTGAAATTTGAGCAAACTCCACCGTCGATCTGATCTACAGATCCGACGATGCGGAACCTATCAAACCCGCTAAACCCCACCAACCATATGTCGTTGCCCCAAAACAACGTGGTATTCATCGCACCGCCTTCGAGCGCCCGGCGGTTTTTTCCTGATCGGCAGCAAATCCATACATCGCTCGACACGTGGCTTGTCCACTGTTCATAAAACCACTATCCATCACGCATTAACATTCAGACGTGGATGCGTAGTGATATTCACGTCCACCATCCGATCTGGAGCGGGCCATCCAATGGTTATCGCTCACCTATGATGCCCGATGTTTAAAAGGGCTACGGTGCGGCATTGAATAAACCTCTGTCATCGATATGATCTACAGATCGACGATCCACATTTCATCGCCCTATTTCATCCATTTGATTTTCAACCTCCGTTCCCGACTGTCGATCTCTGCACGATCGACGGCTCAGATTAAATCTTCTTCCGCCCATTTTGCGATCTCTCCCAATTAATCCCAACCATTGGATGATGCCATCCAACGACCATGCTTCCTCCACACATCCTCTGCAGCAATAAACCTAAAACACGTAGGATTTCTTAATTATTTTGTGTTTTATGCAGGTTTTAAATAGTTTCTGTTGTTATATTGAAGAAAGGCTAGGGGCCAGGAATGAAGATTCTCGTGTTTTTAGTCCATGAAGAGAACCATTCTTAGGGTTGGATTCAACGTTTTATCGATGCTCCATGGGTGCCGATACCATAAAAATCCCTGCGCAGCCCTGCACATCGAAAAGACATTGTTTTATTCAAAAGAATAGTTAAAAGAGTATAATTTTGAAGACAAAGCACATCAGATGAAGATTGAAGACAAATTTTTGGAATTACGGCTAAGAATGCTTATTAGAAGCTTAATTCATAGAGTTAAAACATAATTAAAGAAAGTTATAAGTGTTTAACAGGCAGAAAGGCCTCCACTGCCACATTTGAGGTGAATTGATTCCTTAGCTACCACAGAGCCACCTGTTGCTTGAAACCTTTCAAAACAGAGGCCGAAGTTATTGGAGAACCAAATATTTTGCCTCAGCGCAGCCAGGGAGTTACTTCTGCAAGGAAATCAATGCTGAAATATCTATAGAGTTACTCGAAACATTACATAGAGCCTCAAAGTCAATAAAAGCTCCCACCGAGCTTTGATATTTATTGTAAAACAGTTAATAAAGTAGTCCACCTGTAAACTTCTCCATCGAGCCCCTCAAAAGGCCAAGAAGTATTGAATCTGTATTTATTGTCTCAAGAGATCTTTTGTTAAATTTCACCTCCTCATTCTTCTATAAATACCTCAGTAGAAGATGAGAAACCGTTGGTTGCAAAACTTTGAAACACATTTTATCTCAAACTTCTGATTGTAAAGAGTGTTCACTGGCCCTTGGAGCTCTACTTGTGATAGATTAGTTAGGCTGAATAGTGAAGATGATTGCTAAACTGAAACATTGGACTTGAAGACTGTAATTGGTTTGACATCAATATAAAAGTTTTTTCTTCGGATCCTGGTCTATATCACTGGTGAAGTGCATCTTTTTTTTTTTTTTTTTCCTCTATGTATGTCATATTGTTCACTATTCTCTGATAAAGAACAAAATGTATATAGTTAGGACCTACTGTATATCAGTAACCTTCTCTGACTGAAAGCTTTATCTCAATGTTTTCCTCTAATTTGTTTATTTAAGAATGATTTAATACCGTTTAAGAAATTGTGAATGCTGGAGTTCCCTCGTCCTATTGTTTTCTTTAAACATTGTTTCTTGAAAGTTATTTTCCTTATTTGCTTATTAAAGATAACTATGGAAGATATGGTGTGCCCTGGTCCTAGTTTTTCTCCAAAAGCAGATTCTGAAAGTTTCCGTTGGTGATTGACAGAAAGCAGAATAGGTTTAAAAGTACTTTATCTGATCTTAAAGTTACACTTTGTTTCTCTTACGTTTTTTCATACCCTTTGAAGGTAATCATGTGGATTAATGGATTGTTTGTCAATTAAGCTTCTTTAATACAAAATTTCTCAAGAAGTTTATGGTTAGCCCTATTCTTGGTTGGTTTTGAATAGTTACTTAAGAGGCTTTTCTTGTTTGGAATGACTATAAATCCTTTGTGAAATTATTATCAACTTCCAGTGTCTCCAACAGTTTATTGTTTCCATTCCATCACTCTAATCTCAAATAATCTTGTGATATAGATGACTTGCCCCTTGGATCACTCTTGATGTTTTTGCACAATTAAAGCCCTGTTATGACTCCATAGCCCAATGAACTAAAAACCAGTGTTATATCTATCTTTTTAGCCTAAGTTGTTATATTCTCTTGTAACTTTGCACTTTTGAAATTGTTTTGCATTTAGAACTTTCCCCTCAAGTAATATTCATGCTCAACCATCCAAAAAAAAACAAAACCTTTGGCCTTCATAACTATCCTAATATCATAACCCCAAACTTCAAATACAAATCCATCTTTGTACATATTGGAGAGATCCCTCTCTGAATTGAGGAGGGCTAGATCCTAGAATCCCAAAGTTGGTTGAAACGATTTTGCTTCTGCAGTTTTAGTCTCACCAATCTGCTAAAATTATAGATTCCTAACACATGCAACAACAACAAGGGAATCCATAGGTTTACACCTCCACCTTCAAAAGTAGTACCATGATTCACCTCCTTCCAAGGAAGTCCATAATCCAATGTCAAATTCAAATCTGCATTAAATGTCCAACCCTACAATCCAACGCCACCTTTCCTCTCAGTGAATAATTAATTTCTCATTGTTGAATGCCACACTCCCAATGTGCATCTGATTCTATATGGAAATGCTAATGACCAAAACATATTCATACCAATCCTTCTATTCTCTACTACACAGTCCCTGGGGAACTCTCGTCACCCCCTTCCATGTAGTCACACACCATCCAAATTCCATGGGTATTCCCTTCTTTGCTACATCGTCCCTCAGGCAACCCATCCCTTGGAATGGTTTCTTCACATTAGAAGGGAAAAAAAACAAGGAATATCTTTGACTTTGTTCTTCTCCTTTTCATACTCACATAGGATTGGTTTCCACACCCAAAAAACACCCAGTGCGTTTTTCTCAACCACATACACATATACACTATGTACATCACATGTATAAACCCACACATGGTGTACCACACAAAAAAACACATACACCTACACCCAATGTAAAACAAAACACATAGACCTACACTCGGTGTAACCACAACACAATACATACACCTATACCCAGTGTACAACACAACATGATACAATGACTACACAATATGTATAACATAGTACCACATGTACACAACACCACATATACACAAAACCACATGCACGACATGTACAGAAGACCATATTACATTGATTTGATTTCATTGATGTATCCCTCAACATTACCTATCGTACCATAATCATAGAAATATTATAATCACATAATATCAATTTAAATCCACTGTACTGACGTCATATATTTGTTAGGGCCACTCCTCGCACTTGATTCCTTACAAAACAGGAACCCCATCATGTAATTCACCTGCATAAGAAATCATTCCTCTACTAGAATGATCCCTCATGACCCTATTAGACAACAACATACATACATACATACATACATACATACATACATACATACATACATACATACATACACACACACATCATCATAATCATAATCGTAACATAATTACCAGATATCATAAGGTATAGGTCAAGATAGATCCCTTTACGCATGCACAACATGTACAACATTGAGAACAACATTTCCCAACTTAGCCAAGGCATATTTTATCTTAAGCCCATTTAATTTACCTTTCCTACTACCTTTATCATGATTTTTCTGTTGTTGTCCATTTATCCTAATGCACCCAACGAACTCAACCGACAGTCATACTCTTTCTTTCATCTTCCCTTATACATGCATTGATCTTCTTCTAGGTCTTATATTAATTATTGGGTGTCATCCATCTCTTCCCACGCTCAATTAAATTTCCTCTTTCGCAACCAATTCTCATGACCCCCAAAACAAAAAGGCAAGAAAAAAAAGCAAGCAAGAAGAAATAATGATAAAACAATGGAAATATGACACCATAAACAAAGTGGCACAATCATGCACCAGACATACAAAAATCTGCAATAAATCACAAAAATCACAAAATACCAAAAGAACAGGACTAGAAGCACACACCATGACTCAATCCCCATGATTACCAAGGAAAGCTCAAGCCAATTGTTCTTCAATATTTCATGGAAATCACTTTTTCTATGCAATCTCTTGCATAATACTGCCATAAACACATGATATTCGGTAAATAAATAAACACAATATATTGGTTACCTTACCTTCTTGTGCCAAACAGGTTGAATTGCAGCTGAACATATACACATATAATTTTTCAAGGGATTCCAATTCCTTGATGAATCTATCTATAACTATAATCCAACTGGTATGCTTGTTAAATACATGTTTCGGAATCTAGCACATATCCACGTAATGTTAGACATATCAAGGTTAAGAAGACTTCATGTATTCATGCAAATAACTCATTCATTTGGAACTATGGTTTCCAAACATATTTAAAGGAATTTTCAGCGAATTCCTTTATTTTACCTTTTACCTTGCTGCAATTGAATCTTACTAGGTATAGTCACATCCCCTAGCCGTTAGTTATATAAACAACTAAATTGTTACCTTATCATGCTAATACGAAGCATGTTTGCCCTGCAACTATTCACTCACGTCAGTCACATGTTCCAAAGATCAAAAAATGATGTATTTTAATTTTAAATCAACTTTTATGAATACCGACAGTCATGTCATAATCAACTCACAATAATTATTCATATTACTACAACTTTCATCCACTTGCACTCAATTACATATCAATTGTCTTAGCAAATATTGTGTTAGTACAACCATCTTAAAACAAGATCATTCCTTCAAGAAATCTCATAGACACATAATAATATCATGTTATTATTCAAACATTAAAAAAACATGTAAACATACCATGTTATATAACCAAATAGGCAACATAATCAAACTCATATCTCAATATGTCTCAGGGGAAGCTATCACATCTCCATCATCAATCCAGATTAGTGTGACACAATAGCACAAGTATATTGAATCATACTTGAATATCATAACCATAACCATATACATAGGCCAATATGAATTAACAAGATACATAATAATTTCAATACCTAATTTGCAATGACCATAATCATCATGCATGTCGGTGCAATGTTTATAACAAAAATTTACTATCATTCATGACTATTTGATGCATGTACAGATGACCGAACTAAATAACTATAATATATCATGCATGGAACCAAAAAAACAATGGGATGGTAGGCATGTACACAACCATAATGATTAAAAAAATCATTAACCAACATGCCTGCATTCCCAACATACAAACCTATATGACGATATGCTCTTACCCCAAGGTCTAATGTTGCAACCTCACTCTAATGATCTACATCACTTACTCTATGTCAACCAACACATTAGCAACATAACATACCAATAACGTTGTGATGACCTAATTGCATACAATGACCTTACGATGCATTCCTGACCTACTATGCATGCATAACCATAATCATGAGAATGCATGAATAACAACATATAGACAGTGAAATGAATAAAAAATGGAGATAAAATTGAAATGCACTCATGAAAAACACATCCTGACATCAACATCATCAACTTCTATATGACAACACAATTGTAACAATGACCACCACTATGCATACATAAAAACACATATACAACATTCATGCATGCATGACAACCACATTCCCCATCTAGTCCAAGAGATGAACCATTCATTGATACCACTATTTGGTATTAGATATCACACAAGGAGAACAGAAACCAGACACCACCCAAAGAGAACGAAACTCACTATGATAGAAAGATGTAACCCCCTCCTCCCACATTTACCCAAGCTAGCTAGTCCACCAGGGTAAACATGTGACGAAGAGTTACTATGATATGATTAAACTTGCCAAGTATAGTTAAGAAATTGGAACTAACGAACCACGACCAATCTAACCTTCCTCACATGCTACCAGACCTTCAGGATCCAACCAACCCTCCCATATTCTCAACTCCTGAGACAACTTGTTGCTTGATGGATCTAAAGCCCCAATCACATTGATAATAATCCCTCGATTTGACTAAAACCCTCCAGTCACATGCACAATAAGGAATCCATGCGACTGCAATCTTTTTTAGGTACTTCTTTTCCCATGACCCCGACTTCCGAGCCACTTTTCTAGGGCTAGGAATGAGGCCAATACCTAGAGCTTCATGAAAATTCCATAAATGATTAATAACATGATGAAAATATCTCTAATAAAAAAATTGAATAAGGACATAATCTAACAAGGCCTAGCCATG
Organism: Pinus albicaulis; assembly: GCA_034641835.2. Classification (NCBI taxonomy): domain Eukaryota; kingdom Viridiplantae; phylum Streptophyta; class Pinopsida; order Pinales; family Pinaceae; genus Pinus; species Pinus albicaulis. The sequence continues at coordinate 299,017,452 of CM076570.1, read as the reverse complement.
ATAGACATTCCGTAAAAAACATTGTTATCACTGGAAAATCGGAGAAGCCAAGATGACATTATTAATGTAAGGAAGAAGGATTTACAGGGCTGAGAGATATTAGAGAATCTGAAGTATTTAAAAAATCTCTAAGGTCTGAAGGAAAAAATCAAATTGCACATAAAAAGAACCAGTCAAATGCACCTTTGTGTGCAAAATTCTTTGATAAGTGTGCCTTTGTGCGGCTTTCCCTCCAAAAGCCACGTGGTCCTGGGAGTGGTGGGAGTCTTTTTCCAGGACCACAAGGCACACTCCAGGACATTGGTCCCACACTTGAGGCCGCCTAAGGATAGCCGCCCAAACCTCCTTAGGACCTCAAAGGAGCACATAATGGAATAAATGTGGGACATAATGGAATCACCCTCCTCTCTTGGGTGACCATCCACAATGTACCAAGTGAGGGAAGGAGGATTTGAATTCTCCTATAAAAGGCCACCAAGAGATGAGCAATGGGAGAGCACATTGTTATGCTCGCCAAAATTGCTCGAAGTAATACCAAGAGTGTATGATCTGGAGCAAAAATAGAGGGGACTCAGTTATTGGCCATCCAAAAACTCCAGTCCACCATAGTAGAGAGAGGGATACTTTGTGCCAAGGCAGCTCGGAAGTAAAGACATCCTTGCGTCGGGACTTGGAGCTCCATAGTTCCAAGGGCCCTTTGGCAAGTGGTTTAAAGTTTCATCCTCATTTCCTACTAGCACTCAATAATAGGGGACGCAAGCACCGTTGTTTAGATTATTGAAATTTTTTACTCTATTTAGAGCTTTTGTTTTATTTGTTTTAGTTTTAGTTTAGTTTTTATGTTTGAATATGCATGCTATTTCTCTATCTAGTATGTTTATGTTTCAACATGTTCCACTAACTTTCTTGAATCCATCTATTTTCTGCCTGTGACCAATAACTTAAGAGGAAAAATCCACCCCTCTTAAGCAAGTGTGATTTGGTACATTTGTGCACAGAACACACTAACATAGGATTAGAAACTCCACTAACTTTTATTTCCAAGTTTATGTGGTTGTGCCTTTTTGAGACCGTTTGGTCTCAACCTAGTCTCCCTAACTCGAGTTCATTTAATTGTCAACCAGGGTTGGTAAACCGTCGAAGTGAAATGCACCGTATGTGCCTAGGTGTTTTGTCTCTTAATGCGTTGTGTTTAGTGTTTTATGATGTTTTTGGTCTTTTGGTAGTTTTATGTTCACAAGGAAAATGACTAGAAAGCTAGTGGAAAGAAGCTAATGATTAAAAACAGAGTGAAGCCTAATTGGTTGATGACAAATGACAGATGCAATTGCAAATATTGAAACAGAATCAAATCTAAACTATGACTAAGCAGAAACAAAGCTTGATAATGAATTTTAAGCAAATGACTCAAAACATAAACTCAACTTGTCCAATTCTTTCATCAAAGGTATTTTGAAAGAGATTTTGAGAAATGGTCAGCTAAGTATGCAAATTCTCCTAATCTAAACAATTAAACAAATAGCTTATAATGATGCAACATTTTATCCATGATTAGAGGTTTGTTGAAGCATATTTGGAGGAAACATTGATACCATCATAAGATCTTTACTCTAAGACTAGTTCCTAACTCTATTCTGTAACTTAGTTAATCATCACTAAACCTTTCCCAAGAGTTATAGATTTCTTTTTAAAGTAGTCTTTTGAGAAAAGGTTTTGTTTATGAAGTAGTAAAGAAGTTGCAAAAGTACCTCAGGCCTTGAAATGATACTGTCTTCTATTCCTATGTTTATGAATCAATTATAGAATTGGAACAAGAAGAGGTTTGTAAATAATGAAGGCTGTTTTGTTAAGTTTAACAACTGAAGTAATCTAATATGCAGTGGATGACAACTAAATGTGGAGTGAAAATGCAATGAGTTAAGCTAAAACTAAACTTAAGATGTCACTAGTCTAAAACAGTGCTGAACTAACAAGTCATTATCAAACTCAAAACAAAATAACAGAGCATGAGTTAAATGCAATTAGACTCCAGAGTATCCTAACTAAGCTATCATGCATTATTCTATGGGATTATACAGCCTATTTTGTTCATCATGATTGGTATTTTGGAAGAGTTTCTTAGAACAATTCTAACTGTACAATTCAGTGCAAATGCAAACATAAAGACTGAAAGAAATTAAAAACTAAGATATCATAGCTATCTCCTACCCATCATTATGATATTTTGGAAGAGTGTTTTAAGAGCAAGAACAGCTATGGTACTTAGTGGAAACACACAACTGAAACGTTCAGGATCACAATCATGCTTAAGACATCATAAGGATTTTTTGGAAGAGTTTCTTCTTTTGGAAGAGTGCTTAGCAAAAGTATAACTGTGATGGTGAACAAAAGAAATCACAATTAAATCCTACAACACTATGGCCATTTCCCATTCATTATCATGATCTTTTGGAAGAGCTTCTTCTTTTGGAAGAGTTTTTAGAACGAGTATAACTATAGTGGCTAATGAAAACAACTACGAATTCAAACTTCAAAAACGTAAAGGCAACTAAGATACTTATCTAAATTACGCAAGTAAAACCATGCAGGAGGCAGGGGCCCTCTACCACCAGACGGAATCTAACTCCAAATCAAATCAACGCTTTCAAAACAATATTGTCTTCTTCATTAAAGGAGAAATAACTTGAACAGAGCAATCTACGTCTTCAGAAATGTAGCACAGAATCTAAGCAAAATCTAGAGCAAAATCTAGCCTAGCTCTCGGTTTCCCAAGTGTTTTTATAACAAATTTACATAACAAGACTTGCAACAATTCCAGGATCATTGTCTTTCCTTATCAAAATCACATTAGGACTCTTGAAGATGGCAACGTAAAGAGAAAAAGGACATCTGGACTAAGACAGTCCTATTAGAAGTCTGCCTTCCTAAATGTGTTCCCACGTACCAAAACCATATCCAGAATTCGGTTTTTCCTTCATGGTGAGAAACGAACAATGTAGACATGACGTGGAATATACCCATATGTGGTTTTTCTTGAGAGGCCACCTGGAACATGCCTGAACGTGAAGACAGCTGCAGAATTGCCGGTTAGCTACGGAATGTCTGCATTCTGCAGCTAGTTCCGGTCAAAATGCATTACAATGACAAAAATCACAAAACTTAGCAAGTCAGTCATGTTAATCATTCTAAAATTAATTTTAACTAAATTCATTGATCAATTGGGTCTAGGATAACAATGGACAAAGGAAAATGAGGTAAAGTAAGATGAAAGAAAGCACAATCTTGAGGCTCAACATACCCCCACTGCTGACTTCTTGCATGTCCTCATGCAACTTATTCCATAAACTCAGAGGCTTCTGCAAGAACATCTAATCCTCTCCTTCTCCTTTGCCTAGAAGCTAAAGATCTTCTGGGTTTTCTGATGACAAGTTTGAACCTTAAGTTGGTAAGTGCCCTGATTAGCTTCTTGTTCCTCTTTTTCAACTTTTCATTAGCCTTTTCCACTTTGTCCATATGTAGAGATAAGGTTGAGTTCATATCGGTTTTGAGTTTGACTTGTTCCTTCAGAATGTCATTCTCATTTTTGATGTGTCTATTAAGTATTTCCAGCTCATACCTATCCCTTCTTAACACATCTATTTCGGACAGTGGAGGAATAGGGGTTCTCTCTCTACTCTCTGAAGCTTTCCTTTCCAAAGTTTCAACATAGTCATAAACTTCTTGCTGAGCAGGGTCAATTTCAGGGGTTCCTTCATTAAAATCCTCTTCAATATCTTCTTCAATAGATGTTTCCTCATCTTCTATATTTATCACCCCTGTTTGTTTGATCTGAGTTTTCCTTAGTTTCCCTTTTAGTCTATGGCTTCTTCTTGGCTGGGAAGATCCCTCTCCTTTCTCTGTGGCAGATTTCCTAATTACCTTCTCTTTCTTAAGTTGTCTCTTGATTTGAGTCAACTTCTCTGAGATGATTTCCTCACTACTTTCCTGGACTGTTTTGTCAATTTCAATTTTTGAAGCTCTCCATTTTCTGCTTCTCCTTGTAGGTTGTTGTTCAGGTGAGGGTTCTTTTGGCTCTTCAAAATGATTTCTTATCAAGAAATTATCCCAAGTATCATTTGTTTTGGCTAAATGGTGTTCAATTAAAATCTTAACCAAGCCATGATGGTATAGAGTTGTCTCTAAAAATTGGACCCTTCTTTGAACACAGGAAGCCATATTTTTCAAACTTTGAAGCAAAAAGTAGGGTAAGTTTAACTCTTCCCCCAGAAAATGCATTATCAGTCTAATGTGGTAAACATAAAATGTGCCATATCTACCCTCACATGTAATAATTTTTTGCAGAATAAGTAGTATGTTTCTCCATTTATTTTTCAATGCAGAACTTGGAATTCCCTTCTTAAACACAGTGATATCCATACCTGGTGATTTTAGAATTTGCTTCCAGGATTCATTATGGAATTCTCTATTTTTGAACCATCTCTCTCCATTTCTAAGCAATCCCATAGCTTCTGCAATGAAAACTTCAGTGATAGTGAATTTAACATCCCCCACTTCAACCTCAGCTCCTTGAAATGACCTTGCAAATGTTTTAGTGACTTCTTTGTGGAAGCCATTAAATTTCTCAAGAAATTGTAGCCATCCTACCTGTTGCAAAATTTCTTTACATTGAGGGTATCCTTCCAAGTATTTTGTACCCATTGGTTCGGTTCTTACAATAAGACCCATAATTGCTTCTTCAATGTTCAGATTAATATTCTTTTTGCCCACGGAAATAATAATTTTCACCTTCGAATTGATATACCTCTAGTTCTCGGTGACAATGCTTCAAAATTCGGACTGATATACCTCTGCGTTAATAGTGACAATGGCTTCAAAATTCGAACTGATATGCCTCTGGTTAATAGTGACAATGGCTTCAAATTTCGGACTGATATGCCTCTGGTTGATAGTGACAATGGCTTCAAATTCCTCAATGATATATCTCTGTCTCTCGGTGATAATGGCTTCAAATTCCACACTGCTATACCTCTGTCTTTTGGTGACAAATGGCTTCAAATTCCACACTGCTATACCTCTGCGTTTACAGTGATAATGCTCAATCTATGCTCACGATGATAGTGCTTTAATCTCTGCTTACAGTGATAGTGGTTTGATATTCAAACTGATATACCTCTGCTCACGGTGATAGGGATATCTTGGAATGAAGGGCTGGCTACGGAATGGAGTGATGGAAGTAGTTACAGAATGAGTAAATGAAGTGAGGTGGAGAAAACGAATTAATGATTGAAAAGACTGCGGAGATTTTTTTTTTACAACGGAAAAGAAAATCATCATTGAATGATTTGGTTGGGTGACGTGAGGAAATCAAACACTTCAGCCTTTTTAACCGCTTAAATAATGTCGGGTATGGAATTTGAAATGAAAGTTTTTAATCCAAAGTTTGTGGAGGGTATTTTGGTCATGATCAATAAAAATAATTAAAACAACTTTTTCGAATGATTCATAACTAAAACTATGCTAAACTTTATGAAATTCCATTATAATCAAAACTTGTTACCTCTGCTTTTCATTTGCTTTTTGTGGTCTTTGTCTTCTTTGTTCTCCTTTGGAAGAGTCTTCATAAACCTCCTTGATTCTTCTTATTCATAGATATACTGGATCATCTTGTTGCAATTCAAATGTCTGCTGATTAGTGCCTTCAGGATTTGTAGCTGCGGAATGACTGTCTGGCTGCGGAAAGTCTGATCAGCTGTAGAATGTCTGTTAAGCTGCAGAATGTACCTGTAGAGTATTTTGATCATGGAATGGAGTGGTTTGGAATATAAGTGAGATGTTATATGAATGAAGATGGATGATGAGTCATGATATGTATGAAGTGGATGATGGAATGGAATAAATTCAATGAAATGGAGTGGAAGAATATAAAAACTGCCCTGCAATCCATGACATTTGTTATTCATTTGCAGCAAGACATCAAACTTTGAATTTTGACATGGAAATGAGGTGGATGAAGTATGGAATGAGATGAATGATATATGGAATGAAGTGAAGTATGAATGAATGAATGAAATGGAGTATGGATGGATAAGTGAATGGAATAAAATGAAATGAAATGGATCATAAGTACAATGGATCTGAACTTATGATTTTGTAACAGTTGCTTGCAAAAACAAAATGGGAAAAGTTAGAGTGTCAGAGAGACTCTGAATTTCACCCTATATTTTCTGTATAAACATGCCAATCAATGATTGGTTTTCATGTTTATACTTTTATTTTATTTTTTATTTTTTATTTTTTTTATTATTTTTTATTTTTTATTTTTTATTTTTCAAAGAGAAATGCTTCAGAAAATTTAATCAAGTTGATGAAGAAGAGAGATTCTTCTTCATTAACTTCACATCACTGCTTTCTTGGAACTTCTTGAAAAATTCTTCTCTTGAGAGTGGTTTGTGATATAGCTTCAATCTATGACCATTCACAAGAAAAGTGACCTCTTCTTCATCTATTGTCCTGATTTTTACCGCTCCATTGTCAAAAATTTCAACAATTTCATATGGCCCAAGCCAATGTGTTTGAAATTTACCTTGAAAATCCTTGAATTTTGAATCAAACAAGAGAGCCCAGTCACCTTCTTTGAATTTATTCTCTTTGATGTACTTGTCATGCCATCTAGTCCTTTGCTGTTGGACTAGACTTGTTTTCTGAACTGCATCTTGTCTGATCTCATCCAATTCATTAATCTGCTCCAGTATATGCTTTTGTGCCTCCGTTAAATCAAGTCCTAGCTGAACTGCCATTTTGAAAGTTTGAATCTGGAACTCTATGGGGAACAAAACTTGCTTTCCATAAACAAGTTCATAAGGAGTATGGCCTGTTGTGTTTCTCCATGTAGTTCTATAGGCCCACAAGGCTTCAGGAAGCCTATCTACCCAATCTCTTCTATGTAAATGAACAATCTTTGTTAGGATTCCTTCAATGACCTTATTAGTAGATTCCACTTGACCATTTGCTTGTGGATGATAAGGAGTAGATTTTCTATGCCTGATTTTGTATCTCTCCATCATTTGTTCCACTAGCCTTGATGTAAATTGAGCTCCTTGATCTGTAACAATTTCCCTTGGGACACCAAAACAAGTAAAAATATCCTCAAAAAGAAAAGTAACTACAGATGCTTCATTAGCAACAAGTAATGGCTTGGCTTCTACCCATTTGGTAACATAATCAGTGCAAACTAATATATATCTCTTCTGTCTTGATGGAGGACTAATAGGTCCTACAAAATCCAAAGCCCATTTTTCAAAAGGTTCAATATGTACCCGAGGTTGTAATGGCATCTCACCTGAAGGAGAAGGTTTCCCTACCCTTTGGCAACTGTCACACCTTTTGACATACTCTTTAGCATCTTTAAACAAGGTTGGCCAATAATATCCTAAATTAAGGATCTTATAGGCTGTCCTCTTATCAGCAAAGTGTCCTCCACAAGGTTCATCATGACATGCTTTGAGAATCTCAGACATCTCAGCTTCACGAACACACCTTCTAATGATCAAATCTGGACCTGTCTTGTACAACTCATTAGCAACCCATGAATATTTTGCACTGTCATAAATGATTTTTCTTTTATCCCTTGCATTCATAATTGAAGGAAATTTTCCTGAAACTAAATAATTAGCAATATCAGCAAACCATGGAGCTTGAGTAGAGATTGCAAAAAGATATTCATCAAGAAATTGATCTTCAACTGGAGTGTCATCTTTGATATTTTGGAGTCTAGATAGGAAATCAGCTACTGTGTTTTGTTTTCCAGGCCTATCTAGAATGGTAATGTTAAATTCTTGTAAGAGCAATAACCATCTTATGACTCTGCCATTAGTAATTGATTTGTTCATTAAGTATCTAATTGCAGAATGATCAGTGTGAACAAAAGTTTCATAGCCTGTTATATAGTGTCCGAATTTGTTTATGGCATGAACAACAGCTAAAAACTCTTTTTCAGTTACAGTATAGTTTAACTCTGCAGGAGTCAAATTTTTACTGGTATAATAGATGGCATAGGGAATCAAGTCTTTCTGTCCCAATACTGCTCCTAGAGCTGTATCGGAGGCATCCGTGGAGATATGAAAAGGTAACTTCCAGTTAGGTCCCCTTAATATAGGTGCTTCAGAAATTTTGGTTTTCAGGGTTTCAAAAGCTAACTGGCAATCAGAAGTCCACTTGAATTCACAATCTTTGGTGAGTAATTTGAAGAGTGGAGATGCTATTTTGGTGAAGTTTTCTATAAATCTCCAATAATACCCTGTAAATCCTAGAAAACTTCTAACATCTCTTTGACAACTTGGAATGGATAGGTTAGAAATGACTTCAACTTTTGCCTCATCAACTCTAATCCCATCCTCTGAAATGTGGTGCCCTAAAACAATACCTTCAGTAAACATCATAAAACATTTTTCATGACTAAGTGAAAGGTTTGCTTCTTGACATCTTTTTAAGACTTTTTCCAAGTTTTCTAAAGCCTCTTCAAATGTGTCCCCATAAACCGTGAAATCATCCATGTACACCTCTACACAGTCATGTATTAGATCCGAAAAAATTCCTAATACTGCCCTTTGGAATGTTGCAGGTGCATTGCATAATCCAAATGGCAATACTCGGTAGGCATAGGTACCCCAAGGATAGGTGAATGTGGTTTTATCTTGGTCTTCAAGTGCTACTTGGATTTGATTGTAACCACTAAATCCATCCAGGAATGAAAAGTACTTTTTTCCAGCTAATGTATCTAATACTTGATCTATGAAAGGTAAGGAAAAATGGTCTTTAAGAGTAGCTTTATTCAGTTCTCGGTAGTCAACACACACCCTCCATTTTCCATTTTTCTTTGGCACAATTACCAAAGGAGAAACCCACTGACTATCTGAAATAGGATAGATGAAATTGACATTTAACAATTTTTTCAATTCTTCTTTAACAATTTCCCTAAGATTTGGATTCATCCGTCTTTGAGGTTGTCTGATTGGTTTGCAATTTTCCTCTATATAGATGTGATGAGTGCAAGTCTTGGGGCTTATCCCTTTCATGTCAGTGTATTCCCATGCATATGCAGAAGAATGTCTCTGTAATATTTTGACTAACTCTTCTTGTTGAGATTTTTCTAGGTTCTTGTTTATGTTCAAAGTTTTGCCTGGAAAAATTTCACTTGTAGAGCTGCCAAATTTTTCCATAGAATGAAGAGACATCTGCCTAGATGACAAAAACTCAATATTGGATCCCTCTTGAAATGATTCATGTTTGTGTTCTGGAGAGGATTCAAAGTTTTCTAGACTATTCAGAATTTGATTATCTTCACTAATTTCTGAAATTGTGAAGAGTGGTTGTAAATATTATTCATCCTCTATCCATTTAGTGTCATCTAGATCTGTAATTGTCCTAGCCGGAGGATATAAAGTGAATTTCTTTGTTGAACTACCATCAGAGATATACATATCACCGGACCTACAACTAATAAAAGCATCAGCTGTAGCCAACCAAGGTCTTCCTAATATAACAGGATGGCCTCCTAGATTATTCTTAGGAGTTAGAATCATGAAATCCACAGGGTACTCCCAAGAATCTAGGGACACTGGAATGTCTTCTATTACCCCATCTGGTTTGATCACAGATCTGTCTGCTAATTGTAATAGTGTGGGTGTAAAGAGAATATTAGGAAGTTTCAGTTTATCCATGATTTGTATACTCATGATATTGATTGCTGCTCCTAAATCAATGAGTGTGTTTTGGATTTCAATTCCATTGATGTGAATTTTGACAACTGGATTTCCTGGGTCAAGATACTTTGGAATAGCAATCTTGCCCATCATAATGTCTGCTATTTTTCCTGCCAGTTGAATTTTCTTTGTTTCTCTTATTATTTTTCTTGTTTTCTTCATACTCAACTCCTTTATTGTTTTAGCTAAAATTGGAATTTCCTTGATGGCTTGTAATAATGGAATTTTAATGCAAACATTTCTCAGCTCATCTAGGAAATCATAATTAGACACCATAATTTGTTTTTCTACACCTCTATCAATTTGTAATCTTTCTGGAAAGGGAGGTATAGAAGTAGATGTGGATGGTTGCTCTAATACAGGAGTTGAGATTATTGGATCTTTTTGCTTTGATTTTTCAGTGTTTGGGTCTTGAAAAGATGTGTCTCCCTCAAGAATTTTATTCACCCGTAGAGAGTCTTCCTCAGAGTTATCTTGTTCTTGTATAATCACAGAAGGTTTCCTCTTTTCAAGTATTCTTCCAGACCTAAGTTGAACATCACTAAGGTCTAGAGGAGTAATTAAATAAGTTGGAAACTATTGGCCTTCTATCATGTATGTGTTCTGAGGATTTTTATTATTGGGGTTTGGTATGGGTTGAGCAGGAAATTGATTTGATTTTTGAGGGAATGGTAATGAAAGTGGTTGATTTTGATGTGGTTGGTTCTGATGATGTTGTTGAGGATTTTGTTGAAAATTTTGTTGAAGATTTTGAGGGAAATTTTGTTGAGGATTTTGAGGATAAAAATGTGGGTATGGTGGATAGGATGGTGGATACTGATAGTATGGGGAGTATCTTCCATAGGGACTTTGTTATCCTTGTGCCCAAGCTGGAGATTGATTTTGAAATTGAGGCCAAGGTTGCTGCCAAGAATTCCAAGGTGGAGGTTGATTATACATTTGATCATGGAATCCTTGTGTCTGAGGTCCCTGCCAAGGCCTTCTAGATACAAAATTGAGGGACTCTGTGGAATCTGTAGGAGTTTCCTCCTGAAAGACAGCTTTGAGACTAGGAAGAGAAGGACAATTCTTGGTCTCATGTTTTTCAGAACAAATGACACAGGTTTCTACAACTTTTACATCCAAAGGACACTCTCTCAAGGCATGTTTCTTTCTACATTTGGGACAAAAGATTGCCAAGGCATCAGATTCAGCCTTTTTCTTGTTTTGTATCTTGAGGGTGTCTATTTTTTCACTAAGACTCCCTAAGATGTCAGATTTAAAATCATCAAGCATGTGACCTATTTCTGATCTACTTACTGTCCCAGAAGCAGACTTACTTGCCCTTGCAAGAGCAGGATCTCTTGGACCTTTGACAGTTTTAGATTTCCCTCTTGAAAGGTTGATAAATAGCTAAGATATTTCAGGTAATGTGAGTTGTGATATATCCCCTTTTCCCATCATGTTAAGGATATACAACCATTCATCCCTAATTGTTTTCAACAAAAGAGCTTTTAAGGTGTCTTGATCTAGGTTTTCCATTTTTGCTCTTTTGATATTGTAATTAAATCTCTCCAATAAATCTTCCAAATTTTCATCTTCTTTTTGTAACATCTTGAACACTTCTTCCTTATGATTAACTGGCATACAATAATCCAAATATCTCTCTAGAAATGCTTGTTTCATGTCTTCCCATGTTCTAATAGAACTGCTGATCAGACTCATAAACCACTTCAATGCTACTCCTTTCAAGGTTGAAGGGAATAATTTCAGTTTTTGAGCATCTTGTAAGTAGTCATAAGTTCTACACAGAACTTCAAATTCAAATAAGAAGGTTTCAAGATCTTCAGTTTTAAGTCCATAGAAGTTTGGAAGGACAGAGGGTGAAATTTTTTTCATGGTTGTATTGGTTTCTTCATCAATTATAGGGAACCCAAAAGAGCTTCCTATTTCTCTTCTACCTCTTCCTCCATCTGCACCTCTACCTCCTTCTCCTCTACCTCTACCTCTACCTCCAAATAGTGTGTGTTCTCCATTAAAGACTCCTCCTCCTCCTTCTTCTGCCATGGTTGACTCTCCTATGGAAGTGGAAAGGTTTGTGTCCCTAATAGGAGTTTTTAAATCTTCTTCTATGGCAGGTTCAGTGGATGAAGTGGAAGGTTTCTCTAATGGAATAGCTGACCTTAGATCTTCTAGAAGTCCAGGATCAGTAAAAAATGGAATGTGGGTCTAAGTTGAAGGTGTACTAGCTCTGGATCTAGATGAAACAAGTGGTGTTCTAGAAATCAAACTTCTACTTCTGCTGCTTATAAATCTTCCCCTTGAATCTCTCTCCCTATGCATATAATTGTTTTTGGATGCTAAGAAACAAAGGTTACCTAGTTTTCACTTCCCCGGCAACGACGCCAAAATGTTTGGTCTCAATCTAGTCTCCTAAATTGAGTTCATTTAATTGTCAACCAGGATTGGTAAACTGCTGAAGTGAAGTGCACCGTATGTGCCTAGGTGTTTTGTCTCTTAATGCGTTGTGTTTAGTGTTTTATGATGTTTTTGGTATTTTGTGATGATTTATGTTCACAAGGTAAATGACTAGAAAGCTAGTGAAAAGAGGCTAATGATTAAAACAGAGTGAAGCCTAATTGGTTGATGACAAGTGGCAAATGCAAAGGCAACTACTGAAACAAAATCAAATCTAAACTATGACTAAACAGAAACAAAGCTTGATAATGACTTTTAAGCAAATGACTCAAAACATAAACTCAACTTGTCCAATTCTTTCATCAAAGGTATTTTGAGAGAGGGCTTGAGAAATGGTCAGTTAAGTATGCAAATTCTCCTAACTAAAACAATTAAACAACTAGCTTATAATGATGCAACATTTTATCCATGATTAGAGATTTGTTGAAGCATATTTGGAGGAAAACATTGATACCATCATAAGATTTCCACTCTAAGACTAGTTCCTAACTCTATTTTGCAACTTAGTTAATTATCACTAAACCTCGCCCAAAAGTTATAGATTTATTTTTAAAGTAGTCTTTTGAGGAAAGGCTCTGTTTATGAAGTAGTAAAGAAGTTGTGAAAGTACCTCAGGCCTTGAAATGATATTGTCTTTTGTTCCTATGTTTATGAATCAATTATAGATTTGGAACAAGAAGAGGTTTGTAAATAATGAAGGCTATTTTGTTAAGTTTAACAAATGAAGTAATCTAATATGCAGTGGATGACAACTAAATGTGGAGTGCAAATGCAATGAGTTAAGCTAAAACTGAACTTAAGATGTCACTAGTCTAAAACAATGCTGAACTAACAAGTCATTATCAAACTCAAAACAAAATAACAGAGCATGAGTTAAATGCAATTAGACTCCGGAGTATCCTAACTAAGCTATCATGCATTATTCTATGGGATTATACAGCCTGTTTTGTTCATCATGATTGGTATTTTGGAAGAGTTTCTTAGAACAATTCTAACTGTACAATTCAGTGCAAATGCAAACATAAAGACTGAAAGCAATTAAAAACTAAGATATCATAGCTATCTCCTACCCATCATTATGATAATTTGGAAGAGCGTTTTAAGAGCAAGAACAACTATGGTACTTAGTGGAAACACACAACTGAAATGTTCAGGATCACAATCATGCTTAAGATATCATAAGGATTTTTTGGAAGAGTTTCTTCTTTTGGAAGAGTGCTTAGCAAAAGTATAACTGTGATGGTGAACAAAAGAAATTACAATTAAATCCTACAACACTATGGCCATTTCCCATTCATTATCACGATCTTTTGGAAGAGCTTCTTCTTTTGGAAGAGTTTTTAGAACGAGTATAACTATAGTGGCTAATGAAAACAACTACGAATTCAAACTTCAAAAACGTAAAGGCAACTAAGATACTTATCTAAATTACGCAAGTAAAACCGTGCAGGAGGCAGGGGCCCTCTACCACCAGACGGAATCTAACTCCAAATCAAATCAACGATTTCAAAACAATACTGTCTTCTTCATTAAAGGAGAAATAACTTGAACAGAGCAATCTGCGTCTTCATAAATGTAGCACAGAATCTAAGCAAAATCTAGAGCAAAAAATCTAGCCTAGCTCTCGGTTTCCCAAGTGTTTTTATAACAAATTTACATAACAAGACTTGCAACAATTCAAGGATAATTGTCTTTCCTTATCGAAATCATACTAGGACTCTCAGCGTAAAAAGGAAAAGGAAATCTAGACTAAGACAGTCCTATTAGAAATCTGCTTCCTTAAATGAGTTCCCACGTATCAAAACCATATCCAGAATTCGGTTTTTCCTTCATGGTGAGCAACGAACAATGTAGACATGACATGGAATATACCCATATGTGGTTTTTCTTGAGAGGCCACCTGGAACATGCCTGAACGTGAAGACAGCTGCAGAATTTCCGGTTAGCTACGGAATGTCTGCATTCTGCAGCTAGTTCTGGTCAAAATGCATTACAATGACAAAAATCACAAAACTTAGCAAGTTAGTCATGTTAATCATTCTAAAAGTAATTTTAACTAAATTCATTGATCAATTGGGTCTGGGATAACAATGGACAAAGGAAAATGAGATAAAGTAAGATGAAAGAAAGCACAATCTTGAGGCTCAACATACCTTCATCCGTGCCGTGGAGTCTGCACTGAATTTCTCCCTTTCTCTCCTGTCGCCTCGCTGTACCTAAGTGAAAGGTTGTAGCTGAAGAGCTCCCAAAAATTTACATTGTAGGAATTTGTGTGCTTCATCCGTATAGGAACACCTCAAAGGCACATGTTCGTAAGGACTGAAGGTGATAGAAATCACGCTTGTTTCAGCCTTTTGTGCACGGAAACTAGAAGTAGAATTTTCTCCACTATTTCCATCTTTTATTTCTTGTAAAGTTGACTGGCAGCCCATAATACATCTACTAGCACTGGTTGAGGTGCCCCACAACTTGCTAAAGCTCACTCTTACCTTTTTTTAGTATTTTAGGTGTTGCTTTTATTTCAAGTTGATTTTTGCAAAGTTAACAATAGCTTAAGTAGGATGAAAATTAGCTTGCCTTCCGAAATAATTTATGTTTTGCAAATTTAGGTACCAAAAAACCTAGATAATTAGCCAAATTAAGTGGCCCCAGTCCACACATTCTTAGCCAATTCCTTTTTCTTGTGTAAAAGTCATTAGTTTAGTTCAATTTTTACACTAGAATTTTGGGACCAAGATCAAATGGTCAATAGAAGAGCAAGTAATCTCTGCTAAATTTTTCGCCCTTCGGTGATCCTAGGCAAGCATATGAACACTCTTTATTCACAACTCACCATCTCCCTATAGTTGATTACTTAGATTAACTAGGAAAAATCAAAAGCGGCCCATATCTGCACATGTTTTTCTTTTGAGGAAGGAACAATAGAACATATTTTAAATATGGGATTTTAAAAAGGATCATCACATATCAACATGTTAAAACTATGTGCTTGTCTACATTTTTTTCACACCCAACCACACCCTAAGTGAAGTAAAGACACCTAAAAGTGACTTAACAAAACTCAATAAATTCTCCCCAGAGGGGCCATAAAAGAATTTATAGTCTATGTTAGGACCAAAGGGGTAGGCATCCAATAAGCCGCCTTTGTCATTATTCATCTTGAAAAAGTGAATTTGAAAGTTGAGGGAGCTTTCAAATCCACCTATCATGCCACAAAAAATGAAACCCAAGCACAGTAGAGACCCGATTCAAAAGGGGTTAGGCTTAGGCGCTGTGTGTGCAATATCAGTTGGGGCTACATGACCCAAATGATACTCGATATTTTTAGCTGAAATACCAAGAAGCCCAAGACTCGAATGCTCATGTGGGATGGGGGTACTTAGTGGCCACAATTAGGGCATCCTTTCCCTATAGGTGATGGTGTAGGCAGCACTAGATCCTCTACCCTTATCTTGATGGATTTTCTTTGGTTGACTGGAGGTGTCGCCAGTTATTTTGGGACATTGTGCCAATTTTCAAAGATATATTCTCAATTCCCAGTTATATTTGAGCCTGTGAGGACGATTAGGTCTTCTAGGATTTGAGTATCGTACAAAAACAACAAACCATATTTTTTGATTGACTGGTCACATAGGGTTAATCTAAAGGAAAATTTATTTTATTTTCTCTTTGTTTTATGTATGCGATCAGATATTTTATTTAATTACAATTTATATTCTCTCATATATCTCCAAATCCATACCTAATCGATGCCAAAACAGACCCAATGGGACCTCGTCGATCTAGACATATTTTGAACCTCCCCCCATTTCTGGGAGGGGTTCCAGGTCTTTCTCCATTTAAGTGTCAAAGACAGAACACTACCACCCTTATTGGTTCATCCTTTATCAGGGAATCTTTAGTTAGTAACTCTAGTCGGTCTCCCAATGCCACACAGGTGAACACCCCCATAGGGTCACCACACACCACTCCTCCCACAATCCCTAGCAGGCATAGGAGTGCTACCAATTCGAGAAGCCAAGTGAACCCACAACAAGGTACATCATAGAAAAACCCTATTCCTAACCATAACATTGTGTTTTCACAAGTTGCAATGGCTACAACCTCATAGTCACCTTTTCTAGCTTCGTTAAATCTACTAGATTTAACCAAGTTGAGAGACGACCCCATTGCACACAAACCCATATGGCCTCCCATGCCCACGAAGCTCCATTCAAACATTCCAAAATTTGAAGGGAAGCAAGTATAAGACCCCGGAAATCATGTTATGACTTTCCACTTCGTCAAAGAGCATCGTTGATGATACTATTCGACTAAGACTACTTAAACGCACTCTAACTGGAGTAGCAGCAAAATGGTATGTGGAGTGACCCTCTGCTACACATGGAACCTTTAGCGCCCTCATTACTGCATTCTAGAAATATTTTCAGTTACCCATCCACCATGATTCTGGAATGGAGTTACTGACCCACTTTAGGCAAACCCCTGCCATCCATATCTCAAACAATCTCCACGAATGGCAGTGGCATCATAGTTTGTGCAAATCCAAACTCGACGATCTAGTTCTATTAGACTTGTTCCTAAAAACTCTCACCGCAGAGATTTTGAAATATATGGCGCAAAAAAATCTCACATCTGAGGAGGTCATCAATAAGTCCCAATAGCTCGAGCTGATCTATATGAAGTCAGGGGATGTTTACAATATCCTATCGAAAGCCGCATGCCTACAAAATTACAAAGAATTGTCAGGCACGTCGAACTTTGTAGATGGTTTAATTGGGTCATTAACCTAAAATCACCTAAGTAGCAGTGTTAAACACCTCGGTTACATGTATGATTCTACCTAGAAAATACCACAACCTGGCTACCAAAAGTCATCAAATGCCTCTGCAAAATTTGACCAATAGGGTGACATCATATCACCATCAGCATGGAGGACCCTATCCTCTGGCTCAGGGGACCCAGTATGCAGATATATATGTTGACAGAAGAGCTCCCCCCCAATAGCCATTTCCAAACTAGGGACCGCAATATGCCTAGTCCCCAGCACAAGAACCTCCCACATAGAATAATGCACAGGTGAACGTCATGCAAACTTACCTAAACCAACTGTGCCAACCATATAACTAGGGGAACCCAAATTATCCTCTTAATGCGGTTAAGAAAAAAGGAAAAAACAGGCCTAAAGTAAATCCTGGATGGGGGGGAAACAATCACCAATGTCCTTCACCATCTCAGACTGGAGGCAACTCCGACCGAAATCAAAACAAGGAGGCAAGAAACTCCAAGAAGTAGAATAAAAGGCCAATTCTTTGGAAAAACCACTCTTTTTCGATCTGTGGGGAGTATAGCCATTACACTTACCACTATCCTGACCTCCCTGAGTTGAAGAAGCTACAGAGTAATCATGGATAGGGGGGATCCTCCCAATAGATAGAAGTCATGCAGAAGCCTTTCCCCCATCAAGGGATAGTTAGCACAGATCAAAAAACCCCCGACAATTCCAGAAAAAATAGGCACAAAATCTACATGATTGGCGAATAAATATTTTTTCAAATATGGAATCAAAATTACGACACCCAACCAGACACCAACGTGTTAGGGGCTAGTACCGATGCACCAACAACACCTTTTACCATATCAAAAATTCTTATTGAGATTCTCCCAAAGATGGCTAAAGGACCAACTAGGCGGGCATGAAACTATTCCAAAGCAGCCCACAAATATAGCATTGTGGATGATCTAGCTTAATCTCTTGCCTCTACATCAGCTTTGAAGGTGTTACATTCATGCCCAAAGCAGCGAAAAGCCTTACTTTTTTCCTTAGGCACCATTGACCCCGCCGATTCGCGCCTAATGGCTTTTGATTTAGACAAAGCCACCCCTAAGCTTCCTTCAGTGATCGCCTTTCAGATATCAGTGTCGGTCCAAAACATTACCATTCACTGATGTACCATTGATAAAGGTGCATCCACATGCATCATGTCAAAGAACGTTTGGAAGAAGTTAGGGTCTACTGAACTAAAGCCATCAGACATCACACTTAGAGCATACGATGGTTTCCCTTCAACCCCCGTCTATCTGATTAGACAGAAATACAGTCCTTATAGATATTGAAGTCTTGGATGCCCAATTCGACTACGATATACTCCTTTTCCATAGTTATATGTACACCATGTCATCCATCACCTCCTCCATCTTCTGAACTATGATGTCCTCCCATGAGGACCGCATCGTCATTGTCAACCAATTGATGCATGGCAAAAAGTAGCCCCTAAAAAATACTGATGTCATTCTACTCTACGTAGATACATCTACTGACGTGCTTACATGGCACCAATAATATGGCTCAGGCTAGTTCAAACCCTCATCCATCCTACGGTCATTCCTAGGTGATCCCCCTATTATACCAAAGCCATCATATGGTGTCACAGAGGCCTCAGTGTGTATGATGTCCACATAAATAACCAAGGCCATTCAGGACATAGATATAGGTAGTAATAACACCAAGTCCTCGACCATGGAAACCTCCCTTGCCTACGCCGCCTCCCAAACTCCTTTCCTCTACCCCCTAGCTGGTTTTTTATCCCAACAGGTCTTGGCCACAGTGGTATTACCAAATGTATCTTTCGTAATACCATTTTGGTACCTTGTTCCTCACACTGGGATGGGAGCCCTGCACATAATCTTTACAAGGTTAGTTCCCCTCAATCCCGAAGAGGCCCCACCCATTTAGGAGACTGTTGCAAACATCCCTGAACAGGTAACTCCTACCACAAAATCGATGATTACGAATAAGAAAACTGGGAGAAGAGGAAAGAAGATGGAGACTCCCACCATGCAACGGGAATCACCATGTTGTGCCATATGTGACGTAGTCGAACACCCTACCCACATTTACCTAGAGCTAGATGAGTTAAAACCGATCCTTAGCTCTACGACAGACTTCACGACACCATATTCCCATAAAAAGGAACCTGCCACCAAAAGTCAAGGCAAAACATTGCATAACAATCACGCATGTGCTATCTACGACAATTATGGATACTATACCCATAATAGCCTAGATATCCCAAGGTATAGGGACACCTTACTCGCCATCGAGCGCTCCTACTAAGAGGATCCCTCCACCCAGTCATCTTGAGATGAACCTCACACCATCCTTTACCTGCAGGAGGAATGAGAGTTGCCTAAAATACTCTCGTTTATATGTCCCCCTCCTATTATAGGATGCATGTTGTGCGATGAACATGGTCACTTCATCGAATAATGCACATCCCTGGAACTCATCAACATATGGTATCCTATAGAGCGTGTTTATTGTGTTAGTTTGCGAGCAATGCAATTCACATTCCCTTTATGTACCGACAACCACATTTTATAAAATTTCCACTATATCCCCCAATTCTGCTTAGCACTAGCTATTTTTTGCTCAGCCATAATCCACCTCTCCTAAGAAGATGGCTCAGACTCGGAATCTATGAACAGCTCGACAACCCAAGAAGATGTGACAAGTAGATCCATCCTCTTTCTATCAATTTAAAAGCGACCAATCAGGGAACCGTTAGTTACCCCCAACAACTCTCTTCAGAGAATACCAACATGTGCGTTATATAAAATGCCCAATCATGTGGTCGCCACCTACCCTAACTTAGAAGTGTTATGCCACTGGTATCCTGTCACGCCACCAACCGAGCATGATGGGCACCCCATATCTAGGCTATTTCACCTAGTATGTTAGGGAAATCACCATGAACAATGATGTACCTATATCTCGCACTTTCTTCCTCTAATTCATATGATACATACATTAGAGAAGAAACAAGACAATATCCTTAAACGATATAGAAAGTACATCACCCATAGGCCAGAAACCCCACACCCACATCAGCGTGATGGGAAAACTGGGACGGCACACCAATCTAGCATGTCAACCTAGGATAGCATGTGGACTATGTGACCTGATTAGCCACTGGGTCAATTAATGCGAAGAACTAAAGCACCTC
Organism: Pinus albicaulis; assembly: GCA_034641835.2. Lineage (NCBI taxonomy): Eukaryota > Viridiplantae > Streptophyta > Pinopsida > Pinales > Pinaceae > Pinus > Pinus albicaulis. The sequence goes on along the minus strand of CM076570.1, from coordinate 298,997,228 downwards.
GCAAATAGTTTTCGCATAGTCTCTTCTCTCGCACAAAAACCTCTCTCTAACCAAGAGAAGACCATGCATACTTATTGTTGTATTTTTTCACACTTTCATCATAGAGTTAAATGTGAGCATCTCCCCATGATAAAAGCGGCAAGAGGAGCATTAATTCTACACTCCCCAAAAGAGCTAGACACACCCAAGCCAAAGACATATAATTCGAAGCGGAAGACCTCGTCTTCTACCATAGATCCTTTCCAAGTGTCCACATGTGGAACAAAGAGTAACATTGATTCCCACACAATCTACTCATTTGGCACAGTGGTACCATGCACCATATGCATTGGCCATAACCACAAACCCAAGGCATGCTAGCTAATGGACACATTCAGGCACCTAAACACCTGACAAAATTTCCAACGGTAGAAAATTGACCATCATAACAGGGGACCCAAGATTTCAATCTCCCAATCTCCCATCACATAGATTATGCCCCCAAAAAATGTTAACACAATACACCATATTATACAATTCGTATCATCATATATCGAAACTAGGACTGAAGCCACCCTCACGTCCCGGGGTGTCAACCCTGTTCCTGTTATAAAAAACCAACGTACCCTATGCTTTTGCATTGATTTCCGTGAGATACTATTAGTTCCCCATATTAATAGCATAGTCGCTTATTGTTATTAGTGTATCCCCCTTATTTTTATTTTTGTACCCCTATAACCCCCATATTGTTATTATTGTTCCCTTACATTATTATTGTTATGTCGGCTAGGATTATATTGTGACCCCATGGACCCCTATATATAGAAGGAGGTTTTGTCGTTTGTATCATCCAAGAATTGTTCATTTACGTAATGTATTAGAGGTTTTCCCCTCGAAGTTGCTATTTTCCAAGGCATTTATCTCTATTTTCTTCTATTTTGGACTTGGTTTCATAACATTTGGTATGAAAGCCTTGGATTCTAGGGTTTCGCTGCACAAAACAATTCATCGTGGAATTTTTGCTATAATTTTTTTCTACAAAGGATCAGAAGCTAAAATTGTTATAGAGAAAATCTGAAATCCTGTGAAACTTCTTGTACAAATATTAGATCTTGGTTTGCATTATTTTCAGAGATATGATCTGTGGAAGTTAGGATTTTTTTCAGGCTCTTGAATTTCACCTAAACAGATCATCATGGAATTGTTGCTATAATTTTTTTTCTACAAAGTTTCAAAAGCTAAAATTTTTACAGAGTGAAGCCAAACTTCTGATATACTTCCTTTAAAAATTTTAGATCTTGGTTCACAACATTTGCAGAGATATGATCTATGGAACTTAGGGTTTGTTCAGGCTCCCGAATTTCATCTCAAATAGGTGACCTTGGGAAAGGCGTCATAAATATATCTCTAAGAATTGGATTTGAATTCCATAAATAGTGTCTGCAATTAAACAGATTGTAGTTTCCTGTGTATCAATTTCAGAGATGAAGGAGGAAATAGTGAGACGTGGCACACCGTACAAGTGCACTCTACTGAACTAGTCCATAATTAGGTCACTGTGGGAGATTCGGCATAACTTTTCCTTGAAGTATCCAAATCAGGTCAAACCTGTGGCATTTGAAAGAAGATTCAGATGGATACTATAGGACCAAATTTCAGATATTAAATATCTGCAATTACAGAGATAATTTAGTTTCAATATCGAGCTCCTCAAAAGAAAGAAAAAGGTGTGTATTTGTTTTTCAAATTGCATAAGTCTTGTTTGAAAAATCCGATTTAAGTGATTCCAAGGGCCTATTGAGCATAGTATTGGGCTCTAAAATTCCCCCTAAAAATAATTCAACACCCATTAAGCCCTTAGAATACTTTACTATGACTCATGAATATGAAGAATTGCAACATGATCTATCAAAATTACAAGATAAAGTGCGCCAAATTTCGCTCTCGCAAAGAGCAACAAAAAATGAAATGAAAGTTTTGAAGAAAGGCATGGAAGAGAAGATGGATGATTTGAAGAATAATATGAAAGGCATGGAAGCTAAGATGGATGGCAGGAACCTATGATGGATGGCATGGAAGATGGAATGGAAGATAATATGGATGACATGGAAGAAAAAATGAAAGACAACATGGAAAACATGAAGAATGATCTAAAAGCATACATGGAGGGTTTGAAACAGTTGATACAAGAAATGTTTTCTAATGCCGAAATGATCCTAGAGGAAACTCATGATGAGAACAAAATAAATGTTAATCATGATTTCATAAATGCTAATGTTGGATGGAAGAACCACCATATTCCAAAGATGGATATGAGGAAGTTTGATGGAAAGGATCCCATAACATGGATACTACAAATGGAGCAATATTTTGATCTCAATAATGTGAAAAACACACAAAAGGTACGCATTGCAACTTTACATTTAGAAAAAAATGAAATTGTATGATATTGATGGCTTTGCTCCAGTAAAAAAATTGTGACTTGGTCAATTTTTACAGAGGGAATGATAGCACATTATGAGGATACAAAGAGAAACACCTTCTTTAGCCAATTGATAAATCTCAAACAAAAGGGTTCAGTGGTGGAGCACATTGACGTCTTCCAAAAATTGAATATAAGGGTAACTAATATTCTAGAGGAACACATAATTAATGTCATCATAGGGAATTTAAAGGATAACATTGAACATGAAGTTCGCGTTTGGGAACCTAATTCATTGGAGAAGGCATTCAGGTTGGCAAGAAAAATTGAATTTAAAATTATGGTGACAAGGAAGCCTACCACTCATATCTATAAAGATGTAAGTGTTGCTACTCTTAGACTTCTACAACCTACAAGGTTAACACCACAAAAATTGGAAGAAAAAGAGCAAAATGGCTTTTCTACAGTTGTGATAGAAAATACACTAAAGGTCATAGGTGTGTTGAGAAGAAATTATTTTACTTAGATTGTGAAGAGGAGGAAGAAAATGAACAAGAAACTTCAAAAGAAGAGGATATACACCAGGAACCAACCGTAGAAGAATAATAAATGAGTCTAACCATATTGTGTAATGCATCGGCAGGAATTACCACTCCTCAAACTCTCAAGATAGAAGGAAATATCAAGAAAAAAAGGTAATAGTGTTGATTGATTCAAGTAGTACCCATAATTTTATTCATTGTAAGGTAGCCAAGGAATTGAATTGTTTCCTATACCCAGCACCAGAATTTCAAGTGATGGTTTCAAATGGAGGAACTATAACTTTCTGTTGAAAATTTCATAATATGAAGATAACTATGGGGGAATATGTATTGAATTTTCCAATGCTTTCCATTCCAGTGGAAGATGTTGATGTTGTACTAGGAGTACACTGGTTACAATATTTGGGGACGATAGCATTTAATTTTCTTAAAAAAATTCTTGAAGGAAAGGAAATCTAATTATGAGGTATCACATGGAAGCCGGGAGAGACAATAAGCTCTAATTCCATGACAAATCTTCTGAAGAAAGAAAAAAGAGGCGTAATTGCACAATTATGCTCACTAGAATTTCCAACATCAAAATCATCTATTTCTCCAAATCTCCAAAAATTCTTGGACAATCATTCCGAGGAGTTTGAAACTCCCAAAGGACTCCCACTTATTCATGATCATGATCATGCTATTCATTTGATTCCAGGAAGTGTTCCTCCAAACATCAAGCCTTACAGATATCCTTATGTGCAAAAGAGTGAAATTGAATGTATGATTGCAGAAATGTTAGGGGCTGGTATAATTCAACCTATTCAAAGTTATTTCTCTGCTCCAGTAGTATCGGTGCACAAGAAGGATGGATTGTGGCACATGTGTCCAAATTCTAGGGAGCTTAATAAGCTCACTATTAAAGATAAATTTCCCATTCCTATGACTATTGAATTATTGGATGAATTACATGGCACAATTTATTTCACCAAGTTGGATCTTCATTTAGGATATCTTCAAGTTAGAATGAAGACTGAAGTTATTCTGAAAACAATATTTCGAACTCATGAGGGTCATTATGAATTTTTTGTTATGCCTTTTTGCCTTACCATTGGACCTTCTACATTTCAATGGTTGATGAACTCCATTTTCAAACCCTTCCTTATAAAATTTGTGCTAGTGTTTTTTTATGACATACTAATCTAAATAGGTTTTGGAAGGATCATGTTCAACATGTTGACAGGGTACCCAAACTATTGGAGGAGAAACAATTATATACAAAACATCCAAATGTTTTTTTGGAGTACAAGAGGTGGAATATTTGGGTCATATTGTATCTCACGAGGGTGTTAAGGTAGACCCTAACAAAATTAAAGCCATTAACGAATGGAAAGTACCCACAACCATAAAGTAGTTGGGAGTATTTCTCAGGTTAACAGGGTATTATCGCAAGTTTTTTAATAATTATGGTAGAATAGGAGCACCTCTAACAACATTATTGAAGAAAGATGCATTTTCATGGACTCTTGAAGCAACTAAGGCCTTTGAACATCTTAAAGAGGAAATGTGCCTAGCACCGATCTTAGCTATGCTAGACTTCACAAAAACCTTTATTGTGGAATGTGATGCCTCAAGAAATGGAATTGATGATGTTTTAATGCAAGAAGGAATACCCATTGCGTTTGAAAGTCTTCCGATCAAAGGAAATTATTTACAGAAATCTATTTATGAGAAGTAAATTTTGGAAATACCAGATGCACTAAAGAAATGGTGACCTTACCTAATGGGAAGGAACTTCAAGGTAAAAACTGATCATGATAGTCGTAAACACTTTTTGGATGAAAGAATATCTTCAGAAGAGCAACAAAAATGGGTCACAAAGATGTTGGGTGATGACTTTGAAATCATCTACAAAAAAGGGAAGCTAAATGTTGTTGCAAATGCACTCTCAAGAAAGGATGAAGAGGTGGAAGCATTTCTTTATGCAACTGCTATTATCCAACATGATTGGATAACCAAAGTAAGGGATGAATGGAAGAAACACGAAGAAGTGTGGACACCCATTCAAAATTTGAAGCAATATCCTAGTACATCTCATACATTTAGTTGGAAAAATGATTCTTTATGGTACAAAGATCGCTTATATCTTTGTAATAATTCCCAACTAATACAAAAGATTCTTTTGGAATTTCACACTTCTCCTTTAGGAGGAGACTCAGGATTTTTAAAAACTTACCACAGGGTGAGGAAAGAATTTTTTTGGGATAGCCTTAAATATGATATTCAAAAGTTTGTGGTAGAATGTTTGGTTTTCCAAAAAAATAAAGTTTATACAATTAAGACCCCGGGTCTTCTACAACCTTTATCCATTCCAAGTCAACGTTGGGAGGATATTTCAATAAGTCTAAAGGAAAGAGTGTCATAATGGTGATAGCTAATAAACTTACCAAGTATGCACACTTTTGTGCATTATCTCATCCATTTAAAGCAAGTACAGTTGCTACTGCATTTATGGAAACAATTCAAAAGCTACATGGAAACCCAAATATTATGGGAAGCGACAAAGATCCCATTTTTACTTAAAAAAATTCAACGAAATTATTTTCTTGTTTGGGTACTCAACTAGATCATAGCTCATCTTATCATCCTCAATCAAATGGTCAAACTGAAATAGTGAACAAATGTTTGGAAATATATATTTGTTGTTTTGTATGTGATAAAAAAACACAATGGGTCAAGTGGTTACCTCTGGCTGAATGGAGGTATAACACTTCCTTCCATACTACAGCGAAAATGACCCCATTTATAGCACTTTATGGATATCATCCACCGTCCATCACATCATATTTAAGAGAAAATTCTAAGGTGCAAGAAGTGGAATATCACATCGATCATCAACAACAAGTTCTCCAACTTTTAAAGGAATTTGGCACAAAATCGAATGAAGCAACAAGCAGATCAACATCGTAGCAACATAATTTTTGATGTAGGAGATTAGGTGTTTTTATAGATACAACCATACAAACAAATGTCCGTCAAGAAAGATAAGAAGGATAATAAATAATCACCAAAATACTATGGTCCTTACAAGGTGTTGCAAAAGGTTAGTACTATGGCATACAAATTGGAGTTTCCGGCTTCTTCGCGAGTGCATCCAGTTTTCCATGTTTCATGATTAAAGAATGTTATAGGTGACAAGATTCCAGTTCAAAAAATATTTCCGGAACTTGATGAGGAAGGAAAAATAATATTGGAACCTGAAACAATCACGGAAAGAAGAACTCGACAGCTACGAAATCGATCAATTTTAGAGTATCTCATCAAGTGGAAGAACCTACCCACTGAAGATTCTACATGGGAGGATGATAATTTTATACATAGGCATCCAGAGCTACTCAAGCATTGAGGACAACACTTTTTTGAAGGAGAGGGGCATGTTAGGTCCCCATATTACTAGTGTATTCCATTATTGTTATTAGTGTAACCCCCTTATTGCTATTGTTGTACCCTAGTAACACCCATATTGTTATTATTGTTCCCTTACATTATTAAAGTTAGGTTGGCTAGGACTATATTGTGACCCCATGGACCACTATATATAGAAGAAGATTTTTTCATTTATATCATCCAACAATTTTCCATTTATGTAATGTATTGGAGGTTTCCCCCTCGAAGTGGTTTATTTCTAAAGCGTTGATCTATCTTTTATTCTATTTTGGAGCTGGTTTCATAACAGATCTTGAATTTACATGCTGCCATCGAGCTCCTCGATGATACCCAGCCCTTATAAAAACATCTAGTACAACTAGAGGACGTCGACGACAATCACTACAACACAACGAGGCCCGCAAGAAACGGGTAAAAGCATTGTTCGACCGCCACATCAACCCTTTCACATTCATAGAGGGAGAACTATTCCTCCTCTACGATGTCGCAAAATAAGCCTTGGGGCCAGGAAAGTTCAAAACCTTGTGGAAAGGACCCTACATCATAAAAAAATTCCTCCTCAAGGGGGCATACATCTTGACTGAACCGGATGGGACATGGCTTAGCAACTCCTTCAACATCCTTTACCTCAAGAAATTCTACCCATAAGGGCCAAGGAGGCCCTACCCTAGTGTCATTGTACAAAAACCCAACCACTATAATTTTTAACCAAAATTTTTGTTACAAAATGCACTCGAGTGTCACAATGGATTACCAACCCGACCCTTACTTAATTTTTTTTGATGGTGCATCACGATTGTCTCAAATCTTAGCAGCAACCACCTAGGTCATCTATCACCCTAACCGATCACCACTCTACACCAATGGTGTGTGCATCAGTTCAACAAAAAACAAACAATCAGGTAGAATATGACGTCATTATCAGACTTATGTGCAACGCCCTCCATCAGATAATACACCATATGCATATCTACCTCCATTCCCAGTTACTAGTGTTGCAGTTAAACCAAACGTTTGAGACAAGAGACCCACATCTGTTTAGAAAATACTTGCATGCAAAAATATAAACCAGAAAATTTGACTACATTACATTCATACATGTACCAAGGAGTCAAAACCAAATAGCTGATCACATAGCTAAACATATTATAAACTGGAATGCATCTCTGATAAACCTTCATACATAATAAACAAAAACATAGAAAACACAAATATCCATCAGCATAACATAATCCATAAGCAGAAACTTGGGGCACACCATGTAGAGCTACAAAAAATATCTCTCGCATATACATATCAAAATGTATGTGTCTAAGTACAAAAAATAGTGTCTCTGATCAACTAATCAGCCTAACAGATAAAAGTATACAAGTGAACAAAAATAGGAGAAGCATCCTCATAATGGGTGTTTTCCCCATGTACAAAAGGACTCTAGGGTGGTTCTCCCCCAGGTGGGGCACCTGGACCCACTGTCACTCATGGTACCACTACTAGAGTTGTCGTCAATACCGAGACCGCCACTTGATGTAAAACTGGTCGATAGCCCCTCTCCCAGGCCATTAAGGTTTGTAGCCATACATCCTCAAGGTCTTCCAAAAATCCTTGAGTAGTCATCTCGTAGGTCAAGCGGTCAACTCGATCCCATGAATCCTCCAAAACTGCTACCCGCTCGGTCAGCTCAACAACACGAGCCTTTGCTGCACCAACACGAGCTTGCTCAACAGCAGTCTCGGTGGAAACTGAGCTTCTACCTTGCCCTAAAGGGCCAACCTCACCACCTGGTGCTCCGCCTAGAGGCTGAGTAGGAGATCCTCCTTGCCCCCAAAGAGCTCCTCCTGGTCATCGAATTGGCTGGTGCCCAACCAACCCATCCACAGGTCAACCAACCTCGCCAACATATGCAAGAGTAACCAAAACTATGTCAGTGTCATCATAATACACATATAAACATAAATACTCAGATAAATGCATAAAACAAAAATACTTACTTGCTAGCCTCCAATGATATCCAGTAGGAAGACCCATCTCTGGATATCCCCGGAAGTCCATCCTAAATAAGGGAATGGTAGGAAAATCTGAGGGCTTGCCTCAAACCAAGCCTCATTGGTGGCATTCCAATAACACCCCACCCTACCAACACCTCCTTATGGCATCATGGGAGCCCACCTCCTCATGCGAGGCTCATGTGGCCCCTGAGCAGGCACAACCACCACAGGTCTCAACAGTACCACTCGCTCGTACATAATGCTGCATAAAATGTTGGCATAAGTAAAAAAGCTTCGATCCATCTCGGACCTTCAAAATTTGTGCCATAATATTTTCATAACAGAAATGGGAAAATAAAAAAGTGATAGGCACTCAACCTGCACAAGACACCGATATGCAGACCCAATGCCCGATGAGGAGCAGACGACCCTGCCCATTAGGGGAATTTTGAGGTCTAAAATGGGCCTCCTAAGAAAAATGTACAACAAAAAAAAAAAACTTTATAAGAACCAATAGCATTCAAGATGATGATGTCAACCATGGGGGATAATTCACCATTTCTTAAGTAAAAGAGTTAAAAGATTAAAAAATAATAAAATAATAAAACTACTTTTTAAACTCGTCTTTTCAACTTAACTCACATATTTTTTACTCGAATTTCAAGTGGAAGTACTCATTGGATGAAAATTTTATTCCTCACAAAAGGAGTACCCATGTTGCATACTTTTGATGGACCCTGCTACACAAAAAATGAGAAATACATGAAAAAACGTGATCGCAATAACATTTTTCATGTATTTATCATTTTTCGTGTAGTAGGATCCATCAAAAGTATGCAACATGGGAACTCCTTGGATGAGGAATTAAATTTTTCATCCAAAGAGTACTCTCATTCGAAAGTTGAGTAAAAAATTTGGGAGATAAGTTGAAAATACGAGTTGAAAAAGTAGTTTTTTAATTTTTTCCCTCTAAAATTTGATGATGTAATCAAATATTGTTTTATTATTTCCACTATTAGTTTATAATTTCCTCAGGAGGCCCATTTTAGACCTCAAAATTTCCCTAATTCAGTCACACAATGGCCGCTAATGCACACCGCTCCACCAAATATTTGACTATAGCAATAGTAATACACCCCTTTGCCAGGAGTGCCCCGTCACAATGACGCACCTGGAACTAATGAAGATCCATCGTCCCAGAGGGAAGTGGATACTGAAGTGCCTCACCCTGAGGTAGCAGCACGGTCACAAAGTAGATATTTCTCTCAAGATGGATAGTGAGGTCACACCCACTTAGCACCATCACCTTCTGCCGCCTGTTCCAACACTAGATCAAGTAGCACAAAAGTCGATCCTGTGACCGAAGAAGGTCATTCTACAAAAATTTTAGGAGACCCCATTGCACCAACTATTGGCACACCTGATCATTAGCGGCTATGGTACTATGGAGCTTAGGCCAATCCCTCTCCATCCACAACATCCTATCATCAAAATAGGATCACATCAGTAGCATAAAAACACCAAAAATAGATAAAATTTCCAAAACATGTTGACAAAAATTGCCTGTTTTCCACACGCCTATTCCTCAGATAGGCATGAGGAAGGTGTGCATATTCTCCTCAAAAGTGTGTGAAAGGAGCGTAAAACATAATTTTTTCACACAAAAGGCACGCCAGCACCATGATCGCCCACGCGGTCGAGGGAAAAACTAGCTAAAAATCCATACAAACCAGTGTTGTACGGACACCGCCACTCATAGGCTGAAAAAAATAAAATGCAGGATGTCATGAAGTTTACCTGGCCAAAAAATCACTAATCCTGAGTGCTCAGGTTGACCGCAATGGAAAGAACTACTCTGCAAAAGCCTTTGACCTCTCAATACTCAACATACACAAATGAACTGAATTGAGCCATATTCGCATATATGTCGCCATTTTCTTAAAAATTGAGGACCATATCGAGAGCTCAGAAGGCCCAATCACCGGACTGAAAGTAGCACTGTGATCACCACTCCATAATTCCCAAGGGAAATGCCACACATTCGCACCCCCGTTAAAATAATTTTTCAGCACGGGAAAGTATGCCCTCTCTTATCTTCTTTTTTAAGCACATGTCTTTCAAATAACTATTTGAATAAAGAATATGCTTTCACTTGGGGTATTTTTTTTTCAGGTAGTATGCAAACCATCAACAAATCCATCCATTAAAAGTTCCAAATCAGGTATTATTCTACCCCCAGCATGATAAAGTCCCAGAAAAAATCTGCATATCATGACATCATCATGGAAAATTTTAGGGGCTAATATTCGGAGGTGGGCTAATTTTCCATGGTTTTTCCAAAAAAAAAATTCGTCAATTTCCATTCTTTTATAAAAATGATTCATCCAAATTCTACAATATAAAACTATTTTACGTTAAAAATAACCAAAACTATATAGACAATATATATAATATCATTATAATTTTGAATAAATTTACAAATAGATCAATAAAATTTTTATAGTTTGCATATTAGGGACTCATGAGATTCGCCAATTTTTTAAACTTCAAGATAATTTTCCATCCTTCAAATTTTCCCTGGACATCATTTCTTCATCAAAAATTAACCATAGGTTCCAAACAACTGACCATGTTTATCATCACCTCCCCTCGCACATGATAAGCATCCTTGTTGGTCGGTAGAGCCTCCCCTCTATGGCGCTTGTTACCCAAAGTAGACCATATATCACAATGAAAGTGAAGCCATGGCCATACCAATATAGTCTGGGAAGCACCTCTTTCCCATTCACTCGCCATGCATCAGGTCAACTTTTACCATATTAGATAAAACCCCTTTCCCAGATGACCAGGTTGTGCAAGCAGATCAAAAGGGCACTACCGTGCCTCGCATTTGGCCTACCATACCTCCATCAACATAACCCATCTACGATATTTTTTCTTCCACTTCATCAACCTCACACATGAGACCAACCAATCGGGCCCCCATCCTTAGCAAAACACCTTCCTCACATCATCAGTGAGCAAACACTTTCATGTTTTGGGCACCCATCTCTATGTTTTGTACAAACCAAACCCCATTATTTTATTCTTTTGGTCAGTGTACAAAGACCCAAAATGGTGCACTACATCCCTCAACCCACCCATTCATTTTAACTCCCATGGCAGCAATACCTCATCACCCTTGGTCGGAGTATCACACCCTCATGCAAAATCCATCATGACATTCATAACCTGTTTATACCCACCCTTTAATTCCTACTGACTCCAGGGATTTCCCCATTAGAAATACTTATGACTATCATCAAGCTACTTTTTATACTTCGACCTTGGGCCATTGAATCCCCATCATCATATTTCAATCACCCCTCGCCATCATGCCTATGTTAAAACCATCACATCCAGGATCCTCATCCTCCATATAAGTGACCTACTCATTCAGTTAAGGCTTCCTTTTTGTTGACTTCAAAACCTCTTTTCCAAAACGGAAGTGGTACCTTGGATTTCCCCTCTCCATAAAAGGGACATCCTCAGGTGGTACTGTGGGAGACATCATCGCCCACATTTATCATTGGTCCTCCTGACATTTGACTACAGCACAAGCCTTAATTTCAATATGGTATCGTACCTTACAACCATTTCACTTTGATCAAATCTGTCAAAGACCCATGCCTCTATAAGCACCTCTTTCGGTAATTCTTACACGAGAAGGTCCCAGCCAATGCCTATGCGTACAATGCTAATTCATATGCCATACCAATTTTACGCATGTTAGTACCACATTCGACCTATTGTTAAGGAAAAAAATCCCTTGTGGGCGTCAACAATCATCGTCATCAACCAATAGATCACTACCTTATTAGTGACACAGACAACATATCCATCTATCAAATAGATTTTTTTAACTAGCCAAAGCATTACAAGCATGGGACATGCCTGCATCATATAAAATTTAAATATATTGTATTATACCATTGCTTGCAGGTATCCCACGGGACATGGTCACCCTTCGACTCAGTGCAGGTGTCTCCAACTTCGAGCTACATGCAAGTCTCTCTCTCTCTACACACTGTAAACAGAAAATAAACTATAATGTATTTCAGCTATACAGTTCTTCCTAGACCTCACACATTAGGGGGAAACTATTATCACTAGAAAACCAGACAATCAAATATGACATTATTTAATGTCAGGCAGAAGGATTTACAGGGTTAAGAGACATTAGAGAATCTGAAGTATTTAAAAAATCTCTAAGGTTTGAAGGAAAAAATCAAATTGCGCATAGAAAGAACTAGTCAAATGTGCCTTTGCATGCAAAATTCTTCGATAAGCGTGCCTTTGTGCAACTTTCCCTCCAAAAGTCACGCGGTCCTGAGAGTGATGAGATTCATTTTCCGAGACTGCAAGGCACACTCCAAGACATTGATCCCACACTTGAGGCCGCCTAAGGATAACCACCCAAGCCTCCTCAGAAACTCAAAGGAGCACATAATGGAATAAATGTGCAACACAATGGAATCACCCTGCTCTCTTGGGTCACCATCCACAATGTACCAAGAGAGAGAAGAAGGATTTGAATTCTCCTATAAAAGGCCACCAAGAGATTAAAAATGGGAGAGCACATTGTTATGCTAGCTAGAATTTCCCCAAGCAATACCAATAGTGTGTGATTCAGAGCAGATATAGAGGGGATTCAGTTATTGACCATCCAACAACTCCAATCCACCATAGTAGAGAGAGGGAGACTTTGCGCCAAGGTAGCTCAGAAGTAAAGACATCCTTGCATCGAGACTTGGAGCTCCATAGTTCCAAGAGCCCCTTGGAAACTGGGTTAAATTTTCATCCTCATTTCCTACTAGTACTCAATAAGAGGGGACGTAAGCATGGCCGTTTGGATTATTGAAGTTTTTTGACTCTATTTAGAGCTTTTATTTTATTTGTTTTAGTTTTATTTTATTTTTTATGTTTGAATATGCATGTTATTTCTCTATCTAATATGTTTATGTTTCAGCATGTTCCACTAACTTGCTTGAATCCATCTATTTTCTACCCGTGACCAATAACTTAAGAGGGAAAAACCACCCCTCTTGAGCAAGTGTGATTTGGTACATTCGTGCACTGAACACACAAACACACACATCATGAACTTGCAATCTACATGTCATATAAACACATCTAAGCATAGGGACATCATACTTGTCTGAGAATCATCAAGAAGGTTTGATGCCCTCTCATAATATCTACATTACCATCTATTAGGTCATAAATTCAGCGTTCATTCATTTACTAAACAAAACATAATGATATCCATGACAAAGATCTATCATAAAACATGCTTATAACCAACATATAACAAGAAGAGTAATAATGATAAAACAACCATTAATATCACATAATAACAAGAAAATTTACTCATAATACAGAAGAGGAAAATATCTATTATTAACATATAAAAAAGAGAACCATGTGAGGGACTTCCACGTACCACTCGAAAATAGATTTGGCTAGACCAAATCCCTCTTTCCTCTAATCGCCCTTGTTCCATATTCCAAGCATGAATGTGGGATCTCATGGAATTTACCAAAAAAAACCAAACCAAACCATGAATTCCAAAGGCCAAACCACCTCAAACCTCAATGAGTGATTCCACATCACGGTCAGACATCACTCGCTATCACTGGATTGGTCTCTACCCAATTTTTCTAGGGCTCTAGAGTATTTTTTCCAACCCAACTTCTAGGACTAGTAAGCCAATCCACAACTTCTACAATTCTCTAGAGTGTTTGTCAAACCAAGGCTTCCAGGACTAGTAACTCAACCCGCAGTTGTCATTAGGCTCTAGAGAATATATCCATCCAAGGCTTCCATGACTAGTAACCCTACCCATAAAGGGTTCCAAAGTTTTTGTCCATCCAAGGTTTCGAGGACTAGTAACTCAACCCTAGCTATTATAGGGCTTCCAAAGAATTTGTTAAAACAAGATTTCCACGACTAGTAACTCAACCGCAGTTGTTATGGGACTTGCATATAATTTGTCCAACATAAGCTCTAAGAGTTGGTAACTCAACCCACATCCATAAGGAACATAACCACCAACCAGAAAAAAGATGTAAACCCATAACACCATGGCTATACAGGAAATGGCAAGGCTACAAAAAACCACTGTCAATCTAAGAAATCATCCATGCCAATGACATTTCAGAACCAAGAAACCAAATGTATGTGACATGCATGCCAAAACTAGCAGGAAAATCATACATGATACTTGGTCCTGTTAGTTCCCTATAATACTTGTGTATCCCCTTATTATTATTGTTAGTGTATCCCCCTTATTATTATTGGTGTACCAATGTAGTCCCCATAATGTTATTATTCTGCCCTATATAAGCCCACTAATGCCATTTTTTCTCCCTTACATTATGTAGAAATTATACCAATGGATTTAATGTGATCTTGTAATGTAGTAAAACAAAATACTGAATCACTTCTACAAATTTGCGGAAACTAAATTCAATCACATAATCACAAACAAGCAATAGAAAGAAATAATCAATCGCACAACAAAATATCTGTTGTAAATACTGAGAGGGGGGGGTGAATCAGTATTCCTTTCAATTAGAGAATTAGTTAATCTTCAATTATTATCAGCGTTTTTACAATGATAGTAGCAAACAAGAGGAACAAAAATGCACACAGCTTTTAAGGTGGAAACCCACTCCGGGACAAAAACCACCTAATGCTTTTCTAATAATTCTTTAATATTAAATTCTAATTGAAAATAAAGCTCTAACTTCCTAGAATCTAGAAAATCATTCTTCTCCAACTCCCATTGGATGGACACTCCAATCCCCGAGATTCTTCAGTAGTCAACTGAACGAATTCCCCAACACCCAATGAGCTACAACTCACCCTAGGACCACCCTACCACACTATAGAAGAATAAAAGAAGAATGGACTCCCGTACCAGGGAAAACGGTCCACTTTACAATGATATAGAATGATGTAGAAGAAGAAGATATACTAGACCACAACCCCAACTTTGACACAACCACCTAATCATGATGCTAGACCTCCCAACACTTCCTCTTCAACCCTTGGTAGATAGACACTAATACAATTTTTACAATAATGTATTTACAATGATTTAGTACAATGATACCTTTACAATGATTGTATGCAATGTTGCCCACTTAAATACTTCATATGATGAACTTCTTGCTGTTTTTAGGCACCTTGGTTTTTTCTCTTGTCATGCTACCCTCTGCTGCACCTTGATTTTCTTTCTGCCATAGAAAGTCTGGTCCTTTGCAATCCTTGACAACACATGATCTAGATTTTTCTTGCCTTCTAGGAGCTCGATATTGAATCTGGTGTATCTCTGTTATTTCAGATCCTCAATATCTGATTTTTGGTCTTGTAGTATTCCTCTGAGTGTTCTTTCCAATGCCACATGTCTGACCCAATTTGGATTCTTCAAGAGAGAGTTATGCTGAATCTCTCACACTGCCCTAATTATGGACTGTTTCAGAAGAGCGCACTTGTATGGCATGCCACATGTCACAGTTTCTTCATCTAGATTTGAAATTGATAGAGAAAAACGTACATACTATGTACTATCTGCCACTTTTTACAAAATTCAAATCCGATACTCAAAGAGAGATTTATGATGAATTTACCAAGGTCATTTCTTTGAGATGAATTTCAAGGGCCTTCAAAAACCCTGGCCTCCACAGATCATATCTCCAAAAATATTGTGCACCTTGATATGAAATTTTTACTGCAGCCTCCTTAGGATTTCAGCTTCGTCTCATAAAAATTTCAGCTTTTGAACCTTCGTAGAAAAAAATTTAGAGCTAAAATTCCACGATGACCTGTTTCAGATGGCCGAATCCATTGCATAAGGAGGAAATGAAGATGACAATTTATATGAATGCTTAAGTTGAGAGAGGCTTCAACAAGTGAGCATGGGAGGGATTTTAGGAGCTTAAAAAATATTAATTATGACTTGTCAATGACCCATTCGCCAACCCCATGGGGTTTTATCCCACTAAGTAGGGGTACAAACTTCAAAAATGAATATCTCTCAAACCATGAAGAATTACATGGCGTGCCATATATCAACGGAAACATCTTGACAAGTAGAAACCATAAAATGCATTATTGACCCAGAATATATTAATTTGGTAGGTAAAAATTCCCATGCAATATTGGGTTAGCCCCTGGTGCTACTTGGGTTGACATCAATGACAACTACTGATCAACAATCTCCCCCCTTGGCATTGATGGCAACACAAGTACTCCCCCTGCGATCATGACACCTCTTCCTACAACATTATATCACCCTTTGACATCAATGGAAAAGGGTAACTCCCCCTAAAACACAACCATCCTGTAGACCTGTACACACTTCCACTCGCACTGACACACAACCATCCTGTAGACTTGTACACACTTCCACTCCCCCTTTATATTCTGAAAAAGGAAAATCTAATGAGAACTTGGGAGAATCCCAAGCTTCTGGCGAAGATATTCCAATGTTGGTGAATATTTAATATGTGATTATTTTGGTGCTACTTGGAATATTGCTACTTGTCCAACTGCTTGCATAACATCTGGTCAGGAGGTTGTTACATATAGAAGACTACTAATCATAGATTTGTACAACCTTTGATCCACATCCTTAGATGAGTCGTCTATGCTCAATTCACAACCTGTTACCATTGGAGTAAGGATGGGTTTGAAATCTTCCATTTTAAATTTCTTGAGCATTTCCTTGATGTACTTGGCTTGAAATATAAATATTCCTTTCTCTTGCTGAGATATTTGAAGCCCTAAGAATTATGTCATCTCACCAAGTAAAGACAGCTTGAAATCACTTTGCACCTTTGTAGCAAACTTCTTACTTAGTCGATCATCATTGCTACCAATTATTGTATCATCATCTTTAGCTATTAGACATACTTTGGTTGCTTCATCTAGAACATATATTTCATTTGGAGCTCGACTTGCTGTAGCCACAATTTCACCATACACGCCTTTCCTAATTTCACATTTCGTGGAGTTGAATAGTATTGTGTGTCCTTGATCACACATTTGTCCAACACTGAGCAGATTGTGATTCATGTTTTCAACCAATAGAACATTCTTGGCTAGAGCATCTTTGATTCCGACAGTGACAGTACCTGATCCTATAAAATTTGAAGATCCATCATTTCCAAAGGACACGATTATGTCCTTCTTCTCTTTCAGAGATACAAATTTATTTCTATCTCCAGTCATATGCGTTGAGAAACCGCTATCAACATACCACACATATTTTTTCTTTTGAGCCTTGAAAGTGAGAGCACGATTATCATTCTTCTTCTTCTTCCATGTTCGTTCGTTCTATGGATTCGAATATTCTTCTGGGCGATTTTCAAGTCTACAATCTTTGGCTATGTGTCCAAAGTTTCTACATTTTTAACATTCAATATTATTTCTTAAATGTTCAAATATATTGATGTTTCGTTGAGTCCTGGGAGGTTCATATTTGATAGATCTCATGGAATTTTATTCATTCCTAGGGTACGTGCAACATTCTACATCTTTATGACCAAATTTTCCACATGAATAATAGTAGCCATAAAAAATATGTTGGTACCTGGATGGAAATTTTCATCGAGGAATTGTCTTCCAAGGCTGTTCTTGCGAATCTTGTCCAATGAAGTCTACATGCATGTCAGATCTCATAGGTTCATTGTATTTTGTTGTAGTAGGTCTTGCTTCTTCTTTGTAACCGATGCCAATTTTGTCATTATAAGATCGTTGATTGTTGATGAGTTCTTCCAATGCCCTTGAGTTGTTGACATAGTTTTGGATAGTTTTTCCTTTCTTCACATCCTCACGCAGCGAGACTACTTCGGCTTCTAATTCTTCCCTTTCTTGGTTGCTTTCTTCCGACTTATTTTGAAGTGAATTTTCAATGCATTTTTGTTCTTCAAATTCAATTTTGAGACCTTGAACTTGTTCTTCAAGAGTTTTGGAATGGATCTTCTCTGCCTTGAGATCTTTTATAAGCTTGATTACTTCCTCATAAAATTCGTCTATGGTCCATCCTTCTTCTTCGTTGTTTGATACCTCTTGCTTATTGCGCTTGGGTTTATTGTGCTTGGCCATAAACAATACTCTCTAATTGGCTTCTTCTTCACTATCATTGTCTTCATCAGATGATGAGCTATCTTCTTTAGAGAGAAATTTCCTTTTGGATCCTTGCTTGTTAAATTTCTTAAAGCATTTCTTTCTTTTTGAGTTTCCATTACTTTTGTTTGGACATTTTGCTGCAAAATGCCCAACCTCATTACAGCTGAAACATATCAATGGAATTTTACCTTTGAATTGTCCCTTAACAATTTGTAGTTTTCTCATGAAGTAAGCATATTCTTCATCTAAAATACCTTCTTCATCATCTCCCTTTTCTTCACACTTGCAGGTGCATGTCTTTTCAATTGAAGGTTGTTTATCCTTATTGGTTTCCTTATATGAAACGAACGTAGTTTCTAGATGCGAAGTACCCTCTTCTTCATCAAGTCTCATTTCGTATGCTATGAGAACTCCATGTAATTCCTCTTTGCTGAGTTTGTCCAGATTTGCACTATATTCTAAGACCGATACCTTTGGGTTGAATCTCCCTGGTAACGTTCTAAGAATCTTCCATATAATAGTCTTCTCTTCAACTGGCTCTCCCAATCCTTCCAGAGTATTGGTTATTTCATCAACGTATTGGAAGTATGCAGCAATGTTGCAATCTTCTTTCATTCTGAGTTGCTCAAATTTTGCTCTATAGATTTGAAGCTTTGATTCTTTGACATTTGAGTCACCTGCATATATATTCTCAAGCTTGTCCCATACATTTTTGGCGGTTTTACAACCCAACACCTTATGATAAGCAGATTCAATAAGTCCACTGATAATAATATTCTTTGCTTTTGCATCATTTACCAAATTATTCTTACCTTGTTCATCCGTGGTTGATGTAAATCCATTTTGAATAGTGTCCCATACTTCGTAACCTTGTGCCAAGAGATAGACCTCAATTCTTCTTTTCCAAAGTGCATAATTATTTTCATTTGATAAAGGTACACCATTCTTAGTATGCTCCATGACCTCCTTCCAGCTGTTAAACTGCTCTTGAAGGAACCAAGCTTTGATACCAATTGTTGGAAATACTGAGGGGGGGGTGAATCAGTATTCCTTTCAATTAGAGCATTAGTTAATCTTCAATTATTATCACTGTTTTCACAATGATAGTAGAAAACAAGAGGAACAAAAATGCACACATTTTTTAAGGTGGAAACCCACTCCAGGACAAAAACCACCTAATGCTTTTTTAATAATTCTTTAATATTCAACTCCAATTGAAAATAAAGCTCCAACTTCCTAGAATTTAGAAAACCATTCTTCTCTAGCTCCCACTGGATGGACGCTCCAATGCCTGAGATTCTTCAGTAGTCAACTAAAGGGATGCCCCAACACCCAATGAGCTACAACTCACCCTAGCACCACCCTACCACCCTATAGAAGAATAAAATAATAATGGACTCCCGTACCAGGGAAAATGGTCCACTTTACAATGATATAGAATGATGTAGAAGAAAAAGATATACTAGACCATAACCCCAAATTTTACACAACCACCTAATGGTGATCCTAGACCTCCCAACACTTCCTCTTCAAGCCTTGGCAGATAGACACTAGTACCATTTTTACAATAATGTATTTACAATGACTTTGTACAATGATACCTTTACAATGAGTGTATGCAGTGCTGCCCACTTGAAGACTTCATATGATGAAATTATTGCTGCTGTTATGCACCTTGGTTGCTTTTTTTTTCATGCTACCATATACTGTACCTTTCTTTGCTTTCTACCATAGAAATTATGGTCGTTTTCAATCCTTGACAACACATGATCTAGCTTTTTCTTGCCTTCTAGGAGCTCAATATTGAATCTAGTGTATCTCTGTTATTTCAGATCCTCAATATCTAATTTTTGGTCCTATAGTAGTCCTCTGAGTGTTCTTTTGAATGCCATAGTTCTAGCTCAATTTGGATTATTCAATAGAGACTTATGCCCAATCTCTCACAATGCCCTAATTATAGACTATTTCAGCAGAGTGCACTTGTACAGCGTGCCACATGTCACTGTTTCTTCATTTGGATCTAAAATTGATAGAGAACAAATTACATACTATGTAATATCTTCCGCTTTTTACAAAATTCCAATCCGATACTCAGAGAGAGAGTTATGAAGAATTTACCAAGGTCACTTCTTTGAGATGAATTTCAGGAGCCTTCAAAAACCCTAACTTCCACAGATCATATCTCCAAAAATGTTGCGCACCTTGATCTGAAATGTTACTACAGCTTCCTAATTATTTTGGCTTCACCTCATAAAAATTTCCGCTTCTGAACCTTCATAGAAGAAAAGTTAGAGCAAAAACTCCATGATGACCTGTTTCAAATGTCCGAATCCCTTACATGAGGAGGAAATGAAGATCACAATTTATATGAATGCTTAAGTTTAGAGGGGCTTCAATAAGTGAGAATGGGAGGGATTTTAGGAGCTTAAAAAATATTAATTACGAATTTTCAATGAACCATGTCCCAACCCCATGGGGTTTTAGCCCACTAACTGGGGGTACAAACTTCAAACATGAATATCTCTCAAACCGTGAAGAATTACATGGCATGCCATATATCAACGGAAACATATCGACAAGTAGAAACCATAAAAAAAATTATTGACCTAGAATATATTAATTTTGTAGGTAAAAATTCCCATGAAATATTGGGTTAGCCCCTGGTGCTTCTTGGGTTGACATCAATGACAACCGCTGATCAACAATATCTATATGGGGAAAGAAACTACTCAAAACCATGTTATTTGTATATTTCATAAAGTCAAGGCCATGAAACAATATAATTATTTTCTCTCACTGATAAACTTCTGCATGCTTCTCACTGTCTCACTCCGATCTTTGGCTTGCGATCTAAGAAATTTAGGTCCAATATCTAACCTTTCGCTTGCCTAAGTCTACCCTACCTTCCTTATGCATTCCTAGGATAAATGAGACCTTATTAATTAGGTAATGCCAAATAATGATTGTGTAATTCATCTAGGGCTTCTCGATGACCTGTACAATTTTCTAATTATACAACTGATAGTTATTTTCCCTTAAAGATGAATCTCAATTGGGCCTTCCTTAGAACTCACATGCAACAACTATTTATAGTTAATTTTCAGTTAACTTATTTATCATTACTTGTGAATTAAATCAGATTTAATTCACTAGCCCTATCACTAGCTCATCTCTCAGTTAGAACTAGTTAAAATGATTTTAAGTCAATTAATTGAGTTAACTAATTACAACTCATAAATAATTGTAACTGGACCCCCTAAAATCATGGGATAAATCTACATGCCTCCTGTGTGACCCTAAACTCGAATTTCCTAAGCTAACTATGTCTTCCCGACTGAATTAACTAATACAAGTTGTCATGAGATGAAATGACAATTTCTCTTACAATTTAATTAAGGGAAAATTAAATTAGAAGCCCCTTATGGTGCCATTTTTGGATGCCATTTTCAATTTTTCTTGTAGCCAATTTCAACACTCCCTCTTAACAAGAAAGGAATTCAACTCTATCCCGAGCCGGTACCTTTGGAATGTTCTTCATGAAACACTTATCTAGTGTTGTTTACTCCTGGAACTCTTGAAACTGAATAGACTCCCAAAAATGAATCAGTATCATGCACATGTATTCAGAGTCTCTGAATGCTAATATTTCCTACACTATCTAAAGAAAAATTTTCACTTATGCTGACTGTGCATCTCTGCTCTCTGCACTATTGTCAACTTTGATCTATGCTCCAATATCTGACATATTTCACTCTAATTTATTTATTTTTGAAACATGACTCCATAAATATCTACCGATCCTTCTTGCTATTGTGTAATGTGGGCTCCCCGTAGCCAGTTATGATCCATGAGACCATCCATCTCAATGGATCCTGCCAAAATTTCTTCTCTTGGGATTATGTCTTCACATAACCCCACCTCTCACCTAGAGGTATGGATGCATTTGCTCCCTCTACCCATATTTCTCAAAATATCGCCCTTATGGAGGTCTCTGCTTGAGTGGATTCCTCCACTCAGTCTCTTATCTTCTTCTCCAATTGTGTTTGCTCCACAAACTTTTGAGACTTCTTCTCAAGTTGTGAGTTGAGAGGTAATTTATGCTCCCTCTCAACCACCAATTCACCAACCTCTTCTTTAATCCTCAAAGCTTTGGATGCATCTTTTACCTTGAGATCATACAGGTTCTTGACTCGTAAACTGATTTATTTCACCCATCCCATGGTGATGTGTCTAAGGAACACCTTTAATTTTGTAAATATCACATCATAACCACGATCTTCTAATACCTCTATGGAGAAAAAATTATTATTTAGTCCTAGAACATCCAAAACATCCTTTATTCTTAGAGGGGAGCCAGTATCCCAGTGAAAGGTAGCTAGACCTATGTCGGTCATGCTATACCTCCTTGTCATCTCCAAAATCTATGCTCTTTTGGAGGTCCTTCTCCTCCAAGTCACTGAAGAGATATGTATTACCCATCATATGGAACAAGGCACTACTATCGAGATACCACATTCATCCCATTAAAATGTTGGATATGAATTAAATGAGAGTAAAATCAAGCTAAAACTTTGAATCTAGCACTTCACTCATCGCTACAACTACAGACTCCTTATTTCTTGCCTTCAATGGACACTTCGAGGCATAATTCCCGTGCTTGTGACAATGAATACCATTGACCTTGGAGAAGTCTCTCTTTCCTTTTCTGAAAAAATGGAAAATATTCTTCTTTTTCTGTGTCAGAGGTCCCATCTCTAGTGCTCCACCTTATCTCTTCTTATACCATGTCATACCACACACATTCCCTATCTTATAGCTTCTCGCTCCCATTCACAAAGTCTTGGTAACTATTACAGCTCTTGGAATTCCTAGAAGAGCTAAAATAACCAAATCATCTTGGGATACTATCATACCAACACTTCCAATCTCATATTGACATTGATTGAAAATTTTCAAGTATTTTGGTATCGTCTTGCCCTCCTCCATCATGATATTTATAAGGTTGTATTTTAGTGCCAAATTAGCTTCATGTGGTCACTGTTATTCTGAAACAAAGATGTCAAGTAATTCCACATATCACATGGAGTTTCCTTTGCATGGATACTCTAGATAATATGATTTCGAACTCCCTCTAACAAGATCCTTCTCACCTTTGCTACCTTCTTCTTTCATGCATGAAGAAGTTGAGCATCTGTTGTTGTGCGCTTGGGAATATTAATGTCTATAAATTCCCTGAGTCTTTTGTCCTTGAGCACTACCTCCATCATGTTTTTACATGTTATGTAATTAAAATTTCCCTAAATATCATATTCGAGTCTCAATCCAGTCAAAGACATCTTGATCTGCTGCGGGGTCTTGAAGAATAAATTTGCAAATTCAACGTACATGTTCAAAATAAACTCTAGTTCTTCTCTTCTATTTTTTTCCTATTGTGATACCATGTAGAAATTATGCCATTGGATTCAATATGATATTATAATGTACTAAACCAAAATACTGAATCACTTCTACAAATTTTCATAAACCAATTTCAATAGCATAATCACAACAACAAAGAGAAAGAAATAATCAATCGCACAACAAAATATGTACCTTGGGAAAGAAAATTCTCAAAACTGTGCTATCTGTATATCGCAAAAATTCAAGACCATGAAACAATAGAATTTTTTTCTCTCATAGAGAAACTTATGCACTATGCTGACTATCTCACTATAATCTCTCACTTGCGATCTAAGAAAGTTTGGTCCAATATTTAACCTTTTTCTTTCCTAGGCCTGACCTACCTTCCTTACGGATTCCTGGGCTAATTGAGCCCCTATTAAGTTGGAAAATACAAAAAAATTATTGTGCAATTCATCTAAGGATTCTCGATGACCTCATCCATGACCTCTACAATTTTATAATTATATAACAGATATTTATATTCCCTTTAACCTCAATCTCAACTGGGCCTTCCTTATAACGGGAATGCAACAACTATTTATAGAAAATTTTCAGTTCTCTAATTTATCACTACTTGTGAATTGAATCAGATTTTATTCACTCGAACTATCACTAGATCATCTCTCAGTGAGAACTAGCTAAACTGATTTTAACTCAATTATTTGACTTAACTAATTACTACTCACAAATAACTGTAATTAGACCCCCTAGAATCATGGGAGAACTATACATGCCTCCTCTCTGACCCTCAACTCAAATTTCCTAAGATAACTATGTATTCCTGACTAAGTTAACTAATACAAGTTGTCATGAGATGAAACAAAATTTCTCTTCCAATTTAATTAAGGGAAAAATTAAATAAGGAGCCCCATATGGTGCCATTTATGGATGCCATTTTCAATTTTTCTTGTTGCCAATTTCAAAACATTATTATTATTATGTCGTCTCTGATTATGTGGTGACCCCTTTGACTCCTATACATAGAAAGGAGGTTTTGTCATTTCTATCGTCCAAGAATTGTTAATTTATGTAATTTAAATGATATTTCCCCCTCAAAGAGGATGATTTCTACGTCGTGGATCTATATTTTCTTTTATTTTTTGAACGACTTGCATAACTATCAGAGCTTTGGATTCTAGGGTTTCACTTCTTAAAAAAGGAAATCTTGGAATTTTCGCTATTATTTTTTTTTCTACGAAACTTCAGACACTGAAATGGAAACTGCGTGGAGTCTAAATCTTTATGAGCTTCCTTATATAATTTAATATCTTGGATCACTATATTTTCGCAAATATGATCCGGGAAATTTAGGGTTTTTGTAGGTTCCAAAATTTAGTTTCAAACAGGTGACCTAGGGAAAATCGTTATAACTTTCGTTTTAGGAATAAAATTTCAATTATGTAAAAAGTTGAAGAAATTGCATGAAGTGCAATTATTTTTTAACAATTTCAAGGTCGTAGGTCAAAACAATGACACATGGCACTTCTTACAAGTTCTCTCTACTGAACTAGTCTATAATCAGGTCATTGTGGGAGATCGAGCTTAACTTTATCATAAAGAATCCAAATTAGGTATGACGTTTGGCATTGGAAATAAGGCTCATATGGATACTACAGAACCTAAGTTCAAATATTGGGGATCTGAAATCACAATGATACATCAGTTTTAATATCGAGCTCCTCAAAATCCAGAAAAAGGTGTGTATTTTTTTTAATTACATAAGTTTTGTTAGGTCCATATATTACTAGTATAGTCCCTTATTGTTGTTAGTGTAACCCCCTTATTTTTATTATTGTACCTCTGTAACCCCCATATTGTTATTATTGTTCCCTTAAATTATTATTGTTAGGTCAGCTAAGATTACATTGTGGCCCCACTAAGATTACATTGTGGCCCCATGGACTCCTATATATAGAAAGGAGGTTTTGTAATTTGTATCATCCAAGAATTTTTCATTCACGTAATGTATTGGAGGTTTCCCCCTCGAAGTGTCTTATTTCTAAGGTGTTCATATCTCTTTTCTTCTATTTTTGGAGCTAGTTTCACAACGTTTGGTATCAGAGATTTGGATTCTAGGGTTTCGCTGCCCCAAACAAGTCATCATGGAATTTTTGCTATAATTTTTTTTTCTACGAAGGTTCAGAAGCTTAAATTTTTAGAGTGTAAATCTTAAATCTTGAGGAACATCATCGAAAAATTTCAGAGCTTCGTTCACAATATTTTCGGAGATATGATCTATGGAAGTTAGGTCTTTTTGTAGGCTCCTGAATTTAACCTAAACAGGTCATCGTGGCATTTTCACTATAAATTTTTTTCTACAAAGGTTCAGAAGCTAAAATGTTTAGGGAGAAAATATGAACTCTTGAGGAATATTTTCACAAACTGTCAGATCTTGGTTCACAATATATTTCGAGATATGGTTTGTGGAAGTTAGGTCTTTTGTAAGTTCCCAAATTTCATCTCAAAGAGCTGATCGTGGGAAATCTTCATAACTCTCGGTCTGAGCATTGGATTGGAATTCTGTAAAAAATTGCTACAAGTACATGGATTGTAGTTTTATCTATATCAATTTTAGAGCCAAAGGAGGAAATAGTGACATGTGGCAGGTCGTACAAGTTCGCTCTACTGACCCAGTCCATAATTAGATCATCATAGAAGATTGGGCATACCTTTGTCTTCAAGAGTCCAAATCAGGTCAGACCTGTGGCATTTAAAAGAAGATTCATAGGGTGACATCAAGGCAAAATTTCAGATATTAATGATCAAAAATCACAAAGATAAATCAGTTTTAATATCTAGCTCCTCAAAATCAAGAAAAAGGTGTGTATTTTTTTTCAAATTGCATAAGTCTTTTTTGAAAAATCAATTCTAGGTAATTCCAAAGGCCTATTGAGCATAGATATCAGTATTAGGTTCTAAAATTCCTCATAAAAATAATTAAACACAAATTAAGCCTTCAGAAGGCTCTACTAGGACTCATGAAGACGAAGAAATGCAACATGAGATATCAAAAGTTCATGAGAAAGTGCACCAAATTTCGCTATCGCAAAGAGCAACAAAAAATGAAATGGATGGTTTGAAGAAAGCTTTGGAAGCTAATACGAATGGTTTGGAAGCTAATATGGATGGCAAGGAAGTTGGCATGGAAGCTAAAATGGAAAACATGAAGAATGATCTAGAAGTAGACATCGAAGGTTTCGCAAAGTCGATACAACAAATGTTTCCTAATGGTGAAAAGATAGTAGAGGAAACTCATGATAAGAACAAAATAAATGTTAATTGTGATTTCATAAAATCTAATGTTGGTGGGAAGAACCACCATATTCCAAAAATGGATATGAGGAATTTTGATGGAAATGATCCTGTAACATGGATACTACAGATGGAGCAATATTTTGATCTCAATAATTTGCAAAACACACAAAAGGTATGCATTGCAACTTTACATTTAGAAAAAAACACATTTTTATGGTATCGATGGCTTTGCTCCCATAAAAAAAATTGTCACTTGGTCAATTTTTACGGAAGAAATGATAGCACACTATGAGGATATAAAGAGCAACACCTTCTTTGGCCAATTGATAAATCTCAAACAAAAGGGTTTAGTGGGGGAGCACATTGAGCACTTCCAAAAATTGAATATAGGGGTAAATGATATTCCAGAGGAACACAAGATTGATCTCTTCATAGGGAATTTAAAGAATAACATCCAACATGAAGTTTGCGTTTTGGAACCTGATTCATTGGAGAAGGCATTTAGGTTGGCAAGAAAAATTGAATGTAAAATTATGGCGACAAGGAAGCCTACCACTCACTTCTATAAAGAGAGAAGTGTTGCTACTCCTAGATTTCAACAACCTACAAGGTTGACACCACAACAATTGGAAGAAAAAAGAGCAAAAGGGCTTTGCTACAGTTGTGATAGAAAATACACTAAAGGTCATAAGTGTGCTGAGAAGAAATTATTTTACATAGATTGTGAAGAGGAAGAAGAAAATGAACAAGAAGAGGATATACACGAGGAACTAGCCCTAGAAGAGGAATAAATGAGTCTAACCATATCGTGTAATGCATTGGTAGGAATTACCACTCCTCAAACTCTCAAGATAAAAGGACATATCAAGAAGAAAAAGGTAATAGTGTTGATTGATTCAGGTAGCACCCATAATTTTATTCATTGTAAGGTAGCCAAGGAATTGAATTGTTTCCTATACCCAGCACCAGAATGTCAAGTGATGGTTGCAAATGGAGGAACTATAAATTTCTCTGGAAAATGCCATAATATCAAGCTAACCATGGGGGAATATGTATTGAATATTACAATGCTTTCCATTCCTATGGGAGGTGTTGATGTTGTACTAGGAGTACAATGGTTACAACCTTTGGGGACGGTAGCTTTTAATTTTCAAGAACTTTTCTTGAAATTTTTTTCAGAAGGAAAGGAAGTCGAATTACGGGGTATTGCGGGGAAGCCAGGAAGGATAATAAGCTCTAATGTCACGACAAAGCTTCTAAAGAAAGAACAGCGAGGCGTAATTGCACAATTATGCTCACTAGAAGTTCCAACATCAAAATCATCTATTTCTGCAGATCTCCAACAAGTCTTGGACAATCATTCCAAGGTGTTTGGAACTCCCAAAGGACTCCCACCTATTCGTGATCATGATCATGCTATTCATTTGATTCCAGGAAGTGTTCCTCCAAACATCAGGCCTTATAGATATCCTTACTTCCAAAAGAGCGAAATTGAACGTATGATTGCAGAAATGTTAGAGGCAGGTATAATTCAACCTTGTCAAAGTTCTTTCTCTGCTCCTGTAGTATTGGTACACAAGAAGGATGGATCATGGCGAATGTGTCCAGATTATAGGGAGCTCAATAAGCTCACCATTAAAGATAAATTTCCCATTCCTGTGATTGATGAATTATTGGATGAATTACATGGAGAAATTTAATTTACCAAGTTGGATCTTCGTTCAGGATATCATCAAATTAGAATGAAGACTGAAGATATTCTAAAAACAGCATTTCGAACTCATGAGGGTCATTATGAATTTTTGGTCATGCCTTTTGGCCTTACCAATGCACCTTCTACATTTCAAGGGTTGATGAATTCCATTTTCAAACCCTTCCTTAGAAAATTTGTGCTAGTATTTTTTTGATGATATACTAATCTACAACAGGTCTTGGAAGGATCATGTTGAACATGTTGACAGGGTGCTCAAACTATTGCAGGAGAAACAATTATATGCAAAAAAATCCAAATGTTTCTTTGGAGTACAAGATGTGGAATATCTGGGTCATATTGTATCTCACGAGGGTGTTAAGGTAGACCCTAATAAAATTAAATCCATTAAAGAATGGAAAATCCCCACAACCATAAAGTAGTTGTGAGGATTTCTTGGGTTAACAGGATATTATCACAATTTTGTTAAGAAATATGAGAGGATAGCAGCATCTCTAACAAAATTATTGAAGAAAGATGCACTTTCATGGACT
This sequence comes from Pinus albicaulis, assembly GCA_034641835.2. Classification (NCBI taxonomy): domain Eukaryota; kingdom Viridiplantae; phylum Streptophyta; class Pinopsida; order Pinales; family Pinaceae; genus Pinus; species Pinus albicaulis. Next base: position 298,967,757 of record CM076570.1, on the reverse strand, counting down.
GCTGAAGCAACTAAGTCCTTTGAACATCTTAAAGAGTCAATGTGACTAGCACCGGTCTTAGCTATGCCAGAATTCACAAAAACATTTATTATGGAATGTGATGCCTCAGGAAATGGAATTGGTGCTATTTTAATGCAAGAAGGAAGACCCATTTCTTTTGAAAATCGTCCAATCAAAGGAAATTATTTACAGAAAGCTATTTATGGGAAAGGAATGTTAGCAATACTTCATGCACTAAAGAAATGGCCAAATTACCTAATGGGAAGACATTTCAAGGTAAAAACTGATCATGATAGTCTTAAACACTTTTTGGAACAAAGACTATATTCAGAAGGGCAGAAAAAATGGGTCACAAATATGTTGGGATATGAATTTGAAATAATCTACAAAAAAGGGAAGCTAAATGTTGTTGCAGATGCACTCTCAAGAAATAATGAAGAGGTGGAAGCATTGCTTTGTGCCATTTCTATTATCCACCCATATTGGATAACTAAAGCAAGGGATGAATGGAAGAAGGACGAAGAAGTGTGGACACTCATTCAAAATTTGCAGCAAGATCCTAGTACATATGATACATTTAGTTGGAAAAATGGTTCCTTATGGTACAAATATCGCTTATATATTTGTAATAATTCCCAACTAAAACAAAATATTCTTTTGGAATTGCACATTTCTCCTTTAGGAGGACACTTAGGATTTTTAAAAACTTACAACAGGGTGAAGAAAGAATTTTTTTGGGATGTCCTTAAATCTGATATTCAAAATTTTGTGGCGGAATGTTTGATTTTCCAGCAGAATAAAGTTGAGACAATCAAGACCCCGGGTCTTCTACAACCTTTATCCATTCCAAGTCAACATTGGGGGGAGATTTCAATGGATTTTATCACAGGTTTACCTAAGTCTGAAGGAAAGAGTTTCATCATGGTGGTAGTTGATAGACTTAGCAAGTATGCACACTTTTGTGCATTATCTAATCCATTTAAAGAAAGTACAGTTGATACTACATTTATGGACACAATTCAAATGCTTCATGGAAACCCAAGGGTTATTGTGAGTGACAGAGATCCCATTTTTACTTGAAATTTTTGGACGAAGTTTTTTTCTTGTTTGGGTACTCAAATAGCTCATAGCTCATCTTATCATCCTCAATCCGATGGTCAAACTGAGATAGTAAATAAATGTTTGGAAGGATATCTTCATTATTTCTTATCTGATAAATAAACACAATGGGTCAAGTGGTTACCTCTCGTTGAATGGTGGTATAACACCTCCTACCATGCTGCAGCAAAAATGACCCCATTTTTGGCACTTTATGCATATCATCCACCGTCCATCACATCATCTTTAAGAGAAAATTCGAAGGTTCAAGTAGTGGAAGATCAAATAGAGAATCAAAAAGAAGTTCTCCAACTCTTATAGGATAACCTAAATTTGGCACAAAATCGAATGAAACAACAGGTAGATGAACATCGTAGCAAAAGAATTTTTGATGTAGGAGACTGGGTATTTTTACAGCTACAACCATACAAACAAATGTCCCTCAAGCAAGATAAGAAGGATAATAAATTATCGCGAAAGTACTATGGTCCTTACAAGGTGTTGCAAAAGATTGGTACTATGGCATACAAATTGGAGCTTCCTGCTTCTTTACGAGTGCATCCAGTTTTCCATGTTTCATGCTTAATGAAGGTTATAGGTGAAAATATTCTAGTTCAAACAATATTTCCAGAACTTGATGAGGAAGGAAAAATCATATTGGAACCTGAAGCGGTCATGGAAATAAGAACATGACAGCTACGAAATCAATCAATTTCAGAGTATCTCATCAAGTGGAAGAACCTTCCCACTGAAGATTCTACATGGGACGATAAGAATTTTATACAAAAGTACCCAGAGCTACTCAAGCATTGAGGACAACACCTTTTTGAAGGAGAGGGGCATGTTAGGTCCCTATATTACTAGTATAGTCCCTTATTGTTGTTATTGTAACCCCCTTATTGTTATTATTGTGCACTTAAATTATTATTGTTAGGTCGGCTAGGATTACATTGTGGCCCCATGGACTCCTATATATAGAAAGGAGGTTGTTTAATTTGTATCATCCAAGAATTTTTCATTCACATAATGTATTGGAGGTTTCCCCCTCGAAGTGGCTTATTTCTAAGGCATTGATATCTCTTTTCTTCTATTTTTGGAGCTGGTTTCACAACAAGTTTTGTTTGAAAAATCAGTTGGAAGTGATTCTAAGGGAATATTGAAGCATACATATCAGTATTGGGTTATAAAATGCAACCAAAAAATAATTCCACATCCATTAAGCCCTCATAAATCTCTACTATGACACATCAAGAGGATGAATTGCAACATCATATATCAAAGTTGCGAGACCAAGTGCAACAAATTTCACTCTCACAAAGAGTAACCAAAAATGAAATAGAAGTAAAAATGGAAGATTTTAATGATGTATTAAAAGTGAAAATGGATTGTTTAAAATCGAGCACGGAATCTAATATGGATGGTTTGAAAATAGACATGGTAGGTTTTAAGGAAGGTTTAACAAAGTTGTTGCAAGAATGGCTTCCCGATGGTGACAAGGTAATCCATGAAAATCATGATGAGGACAAAAGGAATATGAATTCTGATTTTAGAAACTTCAATCTTGGGTTTAAGAACCACCACATTCCAAATATAGATATGAGGAATTTTGATGGAAAGGATCTGGTAACATGGATATTATAAATGGAGAAACACTCATAAAAGGTACTCATTGCAACTTTATATTTATAACCTAGTCATTTTGTATGGTATCGATGAATTTTTTCTCCTAAACACTTGTCACTTGGTCAATTTTTACCAAGGAAATGATTGCACATTATGAGGATATAAATAGAAACACCTTCTTCAACCAATTGATAAATCTCAAACAAAAGGGTTCAATGGCAGAGCACATCGAGGACTTATAAAATTTGAATATGAGGGTAGCATATATTCGATAGAAACATAGGATTGAAGTCTTTATAGGGACTTTAAAGGATAACATCCAACATGAGGTTCTCCTTTGGGAACCCGATTCAATGGACAAGGAATTCAGGGTGGCAAGAAAAGTTGAAAGAAAAATTATCATAACAACGAAGACTACTAATAACAACTATAAAGATGGAAATTTCGCTGATCCTAGCCTTCCACAACCTACAAGGTTGACACAACAAAAATTGGAGGGAAAAAGAGAAGAAGGGCTTTGTTATAGTTGTGATAGAAAATGCACTAAAGGTCATAAGTGTGCCGAGAATAAATTATTTTACATAGATTACGAAGCGGAGCAAGAAAAGGAACAAGAAACATCAAAAGAGGAGGATATACACCAGGAACCCACCCCAAATAAGGAAGAAATGAATCAAACCATATATTGTAATGCATTGGCAGGAATTACCACTCCTAAAACCCTCAATATACAAGGATATATTGAGAAAAAAGGTTATAGTGTTGATTGATTCGGGTACTACCAATAATTTAATTCATTGTAAGATAGCCAAGGAATTGAATTGCTTCCTATATTCAGAAAGAGAGTGTCAAGTGATGGTTGTAAATGGAGGAACTATAAATTTCTTGGGAAATTGTCATAATATAAAGCTAAACATAGGGGAATATTTATTAAATAGTCCAATGTTTTCTATTCCAATGGGTGGTGTTGATGTTGTACTATGAGCCCAATGGTTACAATATTTGGGACTATAGATTTTAATTTTCAAGAACTTTTCTTGAAATATTTTTGCAAGGAAAGGAAGTTGAATTATGTAGGGAAACCAAGAAATATAGTCACCTCTAATGTGATGAAAAATCTTCCAAGGAAAGAACAACGAGGCGTAATCGCACAATTATGCTCACTACAGGTTCAAACATTGAAATCATCTATTTATCCATATCTCCAAAAAGTCTTGGACAATTATTCCAAGGTTTTTGAGACTCCGAAAGGCCTCCTACCTATTCGTGATCATTATCATGCTATTCATTTCATTCTAGGAAATGTTCCTCCAAATATCATGCATTACAAATATCATTATGCCCAAAAGTGTGATATTGAGCATAAGGTTGTAGAAATGCTAGAGGTTGGTATAATTCAACATAGTCAAAGTTATTTCTCTGTTGCAATAGTTTTGGGGCACAAGAAGGATGGATTGTGGTGAACCTGTCCATATTATAGGGAGCTCAAAATTCTTACCATTAAAGATAAATTTTCCATTCCTATAATTGATGAATTATTAGATGAATTACATGGAGCAATTTACTTCACCAAGTTGCATCTTCATTCATGATATCATCAAATAAGAATGAAGAGTTAAGACATTCTGAAAACAACATTTAGAACTCATGAAGGTCATTATGAATTTTTGTTCATGCATTTTGGGCTTACCAATGAACCTACATTTCAAGGTTTGATGAATTCCATATTCAAACCATTCCTTTTAAAATTTGTGTTAATATTTTTTGTTGATATACTAATATACAAAAATTCTTTGAAGGATCATGTTGAACATGTTGACAGGGTGCTCAAACTATTGGAGGAGAAACAATTATATGTATAAACCTCCAAATGCTTCTTTGCAGTACATGAGGTGGAATATCTGGATCATATTGTATCTCATGAGGGTGTTAAGGTAGATCCTAACAAAATTAAAGCCATTAAGGAATGAAAAATCACCAAAACCATAAATCATTTGCGAGGATTTCTCAAGTTGGTAGGGTATTATCGCAAGTTTGTTAAGACTTATGGGAGAATAACATCACCTCTAACAACATTGCTGAAGAAATTTTCATTTTCTTAGACTCCAGAAGCAACTAAGGCCTTTGAATATATTAAAGAGGCAATGTTCAAAGCACTGATATTAGCTACTTCACACTTCGCAAAAACATTTATTGTGGAATGTGATGCCTCATAAAATGGAATCAATGTTTTTTTTTATCCAAGGAGGACCCATTGCTTTTGAAATCCGTTCAATCGAAGGAAAATATTAAAAAAACCCTATTTATCATAAGGAAATGTTGGAAATACTACATTCAATTAAGAAATGGAGACCTTACCTAATGGGAAGACAATTCAAGGTAAAAACGGATCATGATAGTCTTAAATACTTTTTATAAGACAAATTATATTCAAAAAAGAAGAAAAAATGGGTCACAAAGATGTTGGGTCATGAATTTGATATCATCTACAAAAAAGGAAAGAGAAATATTCTTGCAGAGGCATTATCAAGAAAGGATGAGGATGTCGAAGCATCTCTTTGTGTAATTTATGTTATCCAACTAGATTCGATAATCGACGAAAGGGATGAATGAAAGAATGACAAATAAGTTTGGGCACTTATTCAAAATTTGGGGCAAGATCCTAGTAAATATGATACATTTATTTCGAAAAATTATTAATTATGGTACAAAGATTGCTTATATATTTGTAAGAATTCCAAAATAAAAAAAATTATTCTTTTGGAATTGCGCACCTCTCCCTTAAGAGGGCACTCGGGATTTTTAAAATTATATCACACAGTTAAGAAGGAATATTTTTGGGATGGCCTTAAACCTAATATTCAAAATTTTTTGGCAGAATTTTTAGTTTTCCAACAAAATAAAATTGAGACAATTAACACCGTGGGTCCAGTACAAACTTTATGCATTCCAAGTCAACGTTTGGAGGAGCTTTCAATGGATTTTATCACAATTTTACCCAAGTCCGAAGGAAAGAGTGTCATCATGGTGGTAGTTGATAGACTTACCAAGTATGCACAAGTTTGTGCATTATAGAATCCATTTAAATCCAGTACAATTGCTACTGCATTTATGGAAACAATTCAAAAGATACATGGAAACCCAAAGATTATTGTAAGCAACATAGATCCCACTTTCACAAGAAATTTTTGGACAGAATTATTTTCTTTTCTGGGTACTCAATTCGTTCATAGCTCATCTTATCATCCTCAATGTGATGGGAAACCTGAGATAGTGAATAAATGTTTGGAAGGATATCTTAGTTTCTTTGTATATGATAAAAAAAACAATGGGTGAAGTGGCTACCTCTTCCTGCATGGTGGTATAACAATTCCTTCGATACTACAGCAAAAATGACCCCATTTATGGAACTTTATGGATATCATCCATTGTCCATCACATCATATTTAAGAGAAAATTATAAGGTTTAAGCAATGGAGTATCACATAGAGCAAAAACAAAAAAAAATCAACTTCTAAAAAATAAAGTCACTTTAACACAGAATCAAATGAAACAATTGGCAGATCAACGTCGTAGTGAAAGAATTTTTGATGTAAGCAATTGAGTATTTTTACGACTATAACCATACAAAAAAAATTACCTCCAGCAAGATAAGAAGGATAATAAATTATCACCAAAGTATTATGGTCCTTTCAAGGTGTTGCAAAACATTGGTACTATGTCATACAAATTTGAACTTCTAGCATATTAACCAGTGCACCTAGTTTTCCATGTTTCATGCTTAAAGAAGGTTATAGGTGACAAGCTCCTAATTCAAACAATATTGTCAGAACTTGATGAGGAAGGGAAAGTAATATTGGAACCTAAAGAAGTCATGGAAGCAAGAACTCGACAACCAAACAATCGATCAATTTCGGAGTATCTTATCAGGTGGAAGAACTTGCCTGCTGCATATTCCTCATGGGAGGATGATAATTTTTTACATAAGTATCCAAAACTACTCAAGCATTGAGGAAAACACTTTTTTGAGGGAGAGGGGAATTTTAGGTCTGTATAACACTAGTGTATCCTCTTATTGTTTGTAGTATACCTAGGGGGATAATATATGGTATAGAGGGAGGTACCCAAGGGAATAATATTATTACATCATATTATTCCCTTCGGTACCTCCCTCCGTACCCTATATTCCCCCCCCCTCTATATAGGTTTCATACATGAAATACCATGGGTAGTTACAATGGGTCTCTCAATACCATACATCCAATAAAATGGGCTTATCACTTTATTCTATAGCTACATGTGGTCCCTTACATAATGTGGTTTAACCACTTTATTTATTAACTATGGCCCATTTCTTCATCATTCTTATATTATTACATCATATTATTCCCTTGGGTACCTCCCTATGTACCATATATTATCCCACCTAGGTATACTACATTACACCCCCCCTTAAACATGTTTCATCCCCGAAACATGAGAATAACACAAATAATAATATCTACTCAAATTAGTATTCCATTGGTACCATTCACATGCATCTATCCATCCAAGAGAAAAGTGAACACTCAATCTAGTCGATGTCTCACTCGCTTGAGATGGAAGCGGGTTCTGGTGGTCCCTCTTTGTTGATGTGTTGTGGGTGGATCATCACACCTCTCTATGTGTCATCCATAAGTTTTTGTCCTTGTTGCTAATTCGTTGCCACCTTTTTGGTTGATTTCTTGCTAGGTGATGCAGGTAGTGATATGTCGAAGCATTAATTGATGGAATATCTTTCACTAATTCCTCCACTATTGGAGATGCAATGGTGTCTAGTGCTTTTGCTGGTACCTGATTTGATGTCTATGTTTGGTTGTCTACCATTAAAAGCTGATCATCTGATGTGTCTGTGTCGTAAGATATCTGTGCTTCTTCCTCCCTAGTCTCTGCATGGCTCACAATGCAAATATCAGACAATGTAATTTTATTCTTGTTATACGAAAGCTTCATGAATTTATTTTGCACATTAAAATTGACAGTACCAACAAATTCCATCCAAATGTGTCCCAAAACAACATCCACAATAGCCATATCTAAAGCATAAAAATCAGAATGCAACACATACTTATCCATATAAATCTTAAAATATTTATAAACTTGAACATCTTCATTATTAACCTGTGTGTTATCAATCTGTTTTGCTAGAACTTACATTTTTTTAGCCAAATTAACATTGATACAATTATGCTTGCAACTAGGAATGACAGACACAATGATGTTATCTTTCTGAATACTTCAATGAACCTGTAATATGGAAATATTAGTAGAAAATAATAGTTGTGGCTCCTACTGTCCTTTCCGTCTTGAGACCACATATCCAAAATTATTTTTTCAAGCTTTTTCTCGGGAAGTTTCCTCACTGAGCTGTCAAGTGAGGTCCACCATTTATTTTCCTCATCTTTCATATGAAGCCCTATGGAGAATATCCAAAAATTTCGGTATTGCACCTTGTGATATTGTAAAAAAATCTTCAATAGTAGGGCCATCATATTTTCCTGTAAACTTCATCTTGCGGGAACCCCTAAAACAATGTAAGGGTTTGGAAGAAAATCACTTACTTTGGAAAAAATTTAAAATGGACATTACTCAGTCAATATAACTCAGAATGCTTAACATAAACCATTTTTAGAAATGGAATAGTCATTATGCATCTATCCATGTGACTAAACTCCCAATCTAGGTACTCTGGAAACACAGATCTACACTGCAACTATCCAGTCATCACAAAATTTTTGAAAAAATGGTTGATTTTAAATCAGTGATAACTCCCTGATCCGGACTCTGATTTGACCGATTTGTATTTTTAAATAGGGTAATTTTTCAAGGGAAGCTCATATCTATAATTGTTTTTCTAAACTTATGCACCAAAATATACATAAAAAATTTAGGAGAGCCATCGTACACAAATTTCCGTCAGAAACATTTCTGCAACACCACTGAATTTAAATCAGCGATATCACCCTCATCCGGACTCCGATTCAACTGATTTTTTTTTTTGAAATTGGGTATTTTTGCACAAGGAATATAGATCTACTATTTATTTCTGAAACTTTTTCACCAAAATTTTCACATCTATTCTGCAAACTCGCCACCCAAAAATTTCCTGTAAAAAATGAAAAAACAAATCTCCCAAACTCTACCCAATAAAGTGCTAAGATACCACTTGCAGTAGATATGCAAGGAAATATATAGAAAAAGAAAATATTCCCAAAAAATAACACCATAGAAGTTAAAACTTTAGATCTTCATTAATATCAAAACCCTTGGGGTAGGGAAACACCATACGTTCACTCCTGAAGGAAGGAGATCACTCCACAAACCATATGCTTTCCAATACAATAAACCTTCACCTCTCTCAATGAAGAGTCTCTATCCTCTATATAGGTTTCATACATGCAATACCATGGGTCTCTCAATACCATACATCCAATACGATGAGCTTATCACTTTATTCTATAGCTACATGTGGTCCCTTACATAATGTGGGTTAACCATTTTATTTATTAACTATGGGCCATTTATTTATCATTCTTATATTATTACATCATATTATTCCCTTGGTACCTCCCTCTGTACCCTATATTATCCCCCCTAGGTATACTACATTGTTATTGTTAGTGTATCCCCCTTATTGTTATTTTTGTATGCATGTAGTCCCTGTAGTGTTATTATTGTGCCCCATAGAAGCCCGCAATAGTTATTGTTGTGCCATTAAATTATTATTGTTATATTAGCTCTAATTATGTTGTGACCCCTTTCACTCCTATATATAGAAAGGAGGTTTTGTTATTTGTATCATCCAAGAATTGTTCCTTTATGTAATGTAAAGGAGGTTTCCCCTTAAAAGAGGCTAATTTCTAAGTCGTTGATCTGTATTTTCTTCTATTTTGTGAATTGGCTGCATAAAAAGTACCTACAAAGAAAACCCAATGTAATTGCTTATCACATTGTCCTCTTTTGCTTTCATACTCCTATTTTTCCTTCTTTCTCCAAATCCATGTAATCCATACTCCTCCAAGAGTGCTCCAAGAAATCTCTAAGTGTATAAGAGTATGAGAGAGAGAATAGAAGGGAGAGAGCTCCACCCAGAACTTGTCAAAATTCCAGGGAGAGAGCTCCACCCAGAACTTGTCAAAATTCCATGAACTGATCCTTAGAAACATATTTATCATTGAGGCCTCTATTTTCTTCATTTTCCTTAATTTTCCCTTTATTTTCCTTCTCATCTAAATCTATGACCTTTCACATTTCTTTTTTCATATTTTCCATTATTTTCATAAGTAAATGCTAAATAATTCCTCTTTGCCTTTTTCAATACCTTTTCTAATTTCCATAGCCATAATAAACTGAAATGACACCCACTAGGATGTTTTTCCCACCATTCAGCTTGGAATATGTGTCCTGTGACCTTGGTCTTATATTTTTTTTACATGAATTTTTAACAGAGGTTGTTACAGAATGATCCCCAAAACCACACATATTGCACAAGTGCAATTCAATATTGTATTTTAATGGGAAATTCAGAGTCCGGTGACCTTCCTACCAACAACTAAAATAACAAAACCTTCTAAAAACTCAATCACAACCTTGAAGTCTTCCATTTTATCCCCTTATATATCCACTACATTTTCCTCGGCCATTTTCTCCTCCACCAAATTCAGATGGCTCGTTGAACTAATTTGAAGTTTGTGTATGATAAACATCATGATGATTTGGCTGGTTATTCCCTTTCAGTGGACACTATTGCATTGAGTGGCTTTTATCTTTTAAAATGGTGCACCATTTAGGCTTTGAATTATAGAGATTGTACTGGAACCCTTTAGTCATATGATTAGAAGTGATCTGAAATGTATCATATTATATGTTAGATGTATTTTTTGGACATCCAGATCATAGTAATCAATTTTTTTTTTGTTAGGTCCTTATATTACTAGTCTAGTCTGTTATTGTTATTAGTGTAGCCCCCTTTTTGTTATTATTATACCCCTGTGACCCCAATATTATTATTATTGTTCCCTTACATTGTTATTGTTAAGTCAGCTAGGATTATATTATGGGCCCATGGACTCCTATATATAGAAGGAGATTTTGGTCATTAGTATCATCCAAGAAATTTTCATTCATGTAATGTATTGGAGGTTTCCCCCTCAAAGTGGCTTATTTCTCAGGCATTGATATCTCTTTTCTTCTATTTTTGGAGCTGTTTTCACAACATTTGGTATTAGAGCTTTGGATTCTAGGGTTTCGCTACTCCAAACAGGTCATCGTGGCATCTTCGCCATACCTTTTTTTCTACGAAGTTTTAGAAACTGAAATTTTTAGAGCGTGAAACTAAAATCATGAATAAAATTGTTGAAAAATTTTAGAGCTTGGTTCGGAAAATTTTCAGAGATATGATCTGTGGAAGTTAGGTCATTTTGCAGGCTCCTGAATTTAACCTAAATAAGTAATCACAGAATTTTCTCTATAAATTATTTTCTACGAGGCTTCAGAACCTGAAATTTTCACAGAGTGAAGTCGAAATCCTGGGGAACATTGTCACAAAATTTCAGATCTTTTTTCGCAACAGTTTCTGAGATATGGTCTGTGGAAGTTATGGATTTTTCAGGCTCCCGAATTTCATCTCAAAGAGGTCATCATGAGAAAAACATCATAACTCTCTCTCTGAGCGTCGGATTGGTATTTTGTAAAAAGTGGCCACAATTACACAGAATTTAGTTTTCATCATATAAATTTCAGATCCAAAGGAGGAAACAGTGACATGTGGCAAGTCATAAAAGTTTTCTCTACCGAACCAGTCCATAATTAAGTCATCGTGGGAGATTTGGCATAACATTGACTTGAAGAATCCAAATCAGGTCAGACCTATGGCATTCAAAAGAAGATTCATAGGGATACCTTATGGCTGAATTTCAGATATTGAAGTTCTGAAATTCTAGAGATAATTCAGTTTCAATATTGACCTCCTCAAAAGCAAGAAAAAGGTGTGTATTTTTTCTAATTACATAAGTCTCTTAGTTTGAATTTATTCCAAGGGAATATTGAAGAATAGATATTAGTATTGGGTTCTAAAATTCCCCCTACAAAGAATCCAACACCCATTAAGCCTTCAGAGGGCTCTACTATGACTCATGAAGATGAAGAAACACAACATCAGATATCAAAATTACAAGAGAAAGTGCACCAAATTTCGCTATCACAAAGAGCAACAAAAAATGAAATGGAAGTTTTGAAGAAAGGCATGGAAACTAAGATGGATGGTTTTAAGAAACGCGTGGAAGCTAAGATTAATGGTTTGGAAGCTAAGATACATGGCATGGAAGTGGGAATAGAAGCTAAGATGGATGGCGTGGAAGCTAAGATCGATGAGAAAATGAAAGACAACATTGAAAACATGAAGAATGATTTGGAAAAGTTGATACAAGAAATGTTTCCTAATGGCAAAAAGATAGTAGAGGAAACTCATGATGAGAAAAAAATAAATGTTAATCTTCATTTAATAAACTCTAATGTTGGATGGAAGAACCACCATATTCCAAATTTGGATCTGAGGAATTTTGATGGCAAGGATCTCGTAACATGGATACTACAGATGGAGAAATATTTTGATCTAAATAATGTGCAAAACACACAAAAGGTACACATTGCAACTTTAGATTTAGAACAAAATACATTTGTATGGTGTCGATGTCTTTTCTCCTGTAAAAAAATTATCACCTGGTCAATTTTTACAGAGGAAATGATAGCACATTATGAGGATACAAAAAGCAACACCTTCTTTAGCCAAATGATAAATCTCAAACAAAAGGGTTTAGTGGCAAAGCACATTTAGGACTTCCAAAAATTGAATATAAGGGTAACTGATATTCCAGCGGAACACAAGATTGATGTCTTCATAGGAACTTTAAAGGATAACATCCAACATGAAGTTCGCGTTTGGGAACCTGATTCATTGGAAAAGGCATTTAGGTTGGCAAGAAAAATTGAATGTAAAATTATGGCAACAAGGAAGCCTACCACTAACATATATAAAGATGGAAGTGTTTCTACTGCTAGACTTCCACAACCTACAAGGTTGAAAGCACAAAAATTGGAAAAAAAAAGAGCAAAAAGGATTTTCTACAGTTGTGATAGAAGATACACTAAAGGTCATAAGTGTGTTGAGAAGAAATTATTTTACATAGATTGTGAAAAGGAAGAAGAAAATGAACAAGAATCTTCAAAAGAAGAAGATATACACCAGGAACCAACCCTAGAAGAGGAAGAAATGAGTCTGACCATATCATGTAATGCATTGGCAGGAATTAACACTCCTCAAACTCTCAAGATAGAAGGATATATCAAGAAGAAAAAGGTAATAGTGTTGATTGATTCGGGTAGTACCCATAATTTTATTCATTGTAAGGGAGCCAAGGAATTGAATATTTTCCTATACCCAGCACCAAAATTTCAAGTGATGGTTGCAAATGGAGGAACTATAAATTTCTCTGTAAAATGCCATAATATCAAGCTAACCATGGGGGGATATGTATTGAATAGTTCAATGCTTTCCATTCCTATGGGAGGTGTTGATGTTGTACTAGGAGTACAATGGTTACAATCTTTGTGGACGGTAGATTTTAATTTTCAAGAACCTTTCTTGAATTTTTTTCAGAAGGAAAGGAAGTCGGATTATGGGGTATTGCAAGGAAGCCAGGAAAGATAATAAGCTCTAATGTCATGAAAAATCTTTTGAAGAAATAACAACGAGACGTAATTGCACAATTATGCTCACTAGAAGTTCCAACATCAAAATCATCTATTTCTGCACATCTCCGAAAAGTATTGGATAATCATTCCAAGGTGCTTGAAACTCCAAAAGGACTCCCACTTATTCATCATCATGATCATGCTATTCATTTGATTCCACGAAGTGTTCCTCCAAACATCAGGCCTTATAGATATCCTTATGTCCAAAAGAGCAAAATTGAACGTATGATTGCATAAATGTTAGAGGCTATTATAATTCAACCTAGTCAAAGTTCTTTCTCTACTCCAGTAGTATTGGTGCATAAGAAGGATGGATCATGGTGCATGTGTCTGGATTATACGACAATAAGATCACCATTGAGGACAAATTTTCCATTCCTATGATTGATGAATTATTGGATGAATTACATGGAGCAATTATTTTACCAAGTTGGATCTTTGTTCAAGATATCATCAAATTAGAATGAAGACTGAAGAAATTCTGAAAACAACATTTCGAACTCATGAGGGTCATTATAAATTTTTGGTCATGCCTTTTGGCCTTACCAATGCACCTTCTACATTTCAAGGCTTGATGAATTCCATTTTCAAACCCTTCCTTTGAAAATTTGTGCTAGTATTTTTTGATGATATACTAATCTACAACCGTTCTTGGAAGGATCATGTTCAACATGTTGACACGGTGCTCAACCTATTGCAGGAGAAACAATTATATGCAAAAAAATCCAAATTTTTATTTGGAGAACAAGAGGTGGAATAGGTCATATTGTATCTCATGAGGGTGTTAAGGTAGGCCCTAACAAAATTAAAGCCATTAAGGAATGGAAAGTCCCCACAACCATAAAGTAGTTGTGAAGATTTCTCGGGTTAATAGGGTATTATCGCAAGTTTGTTAAGAATTATGGGAAAATAGCAGCAACACTAACAACATTATTGAATAAAGATGCATTTTCATGGAATCTTGAAGAAATTAAGGACTTTGAACATCTTAAAGAGGCAATGTGCCTAGCACTGGTCTTAGCTATGCCAAAGTTCACAAAAACCTTTATTGTGAAATGTGATGCCTCAGGGAATGGAATTGGTGTTGTTTTAATGCAAGAAGGAAGACCCATTGCTTTTGAAAGTCATCCAATAAAAAGAAAGTATTTACATAAATCTATTTATGAGAAGGAAATGTTAGCAATACTACATGCACTAAATAAATGGTGACCTTACCTAATGGGAAGATAGTTCAAGGTAAAAACTGATCATGATAGTCGTAAACACTTTTTGGAACAAATATTATCTTCAGAAGAGTAGAAAAAATGGGTCACAAAGATGTTGGGTTATGACTTTGAAATAATCTACAAAAAAGGGAAGTTAAATGTTGTTGTAGATGCACTCTCTAGAAATAAGGAAGAGGTGGAAGCATTGCTTTGTGCCATTTATATTATCCAACTATATTGGACAACCGAAGCAAGGGATGAATGGAAGAAGGATGAAGAAGTGTGGAAACTCATTCAAAAGTTGCAACAAGATCATATTACATCTGATACATTTAGTTGGAAAAATGATTCCTTATGGTACAAATATCGCTTATATCTTTGTAAGAATTCCCAACTAAAACAAAATATTCTCTTGGAATTGCACAATTCTCCTTTAAGAGGACACTCAGGATTTTTAAAAACTTACCACACGGTGAAGAAAGAATTTTTTTGGGATGGCCTTAAATCTGATATTCAAAAGTTTGTAGCAGAATGTTTGGTTTGCCAACAAAATAAAGTTGAGACAATTAATACCCCATTTCTTCTACAACATTTATCCATTCCAAGTTAACATTGGGAGGATATTTCAATGGATTTTATCACAGGTTTACCTAAGTCCAAAGGAAAGAGTGTCATGGTGGTAGTTGATATACTTACCAAGTATGCACACTTTTGTGCATTATCTCATCCATTTAAAGCAAGTACAACTACTACTACATTTTTGGACACAGTTCAAAAGCTACATGGAAACCCAAAGGGAATTGTGAGCGACATAGATCCCATTTTTACTGGAAATTTTTGGACGGAGTTATTTTATTGTTTGGGTACTCAATTAACTTATAGATCATCTTATCATCCTCAATCTGATGGTCAAACTGAGAAAGTGAATAAATGTTTGGAAGGATATATTCGTTGTTTTGTATCTGATGAACAAACACAATGGGTATTTGGTATTTTCTACTGTTGTAGATTAGGCTTTAATTTCTTGTCAACCCGAGTAGGTAAACTTAGAGATACTTGTCTAATATATATAGACGTAGAAAGATTTAATTTCCTAAATGAGGGTTTTTTGCGGCAGGATCCAATACCCTTTTACAAGAGATTGTCCTTTCGCTCCTTACACACTTAAACACCTCTTTAATTAAAACAGATCTATCCTCCTAAAAGCATATTTCTTATAATTTTTCTGAAATTCTAGTCCTTTTACAAGGACTCTATTCACAGAATCTCTTCCAAATTCTTAGATTAACACACTAAAATCAATTATCTAATTCTTATGGTTTGTCTGAGATTCTAGTCTTTTTACAAAGACTCAACTCACAGAATCTCTTCCAAATCAACAAAGTTAAATCATATTCATTCAAAGAAAACAGAGATCAAGGTAATAATCTTGAATTCAATCAATAATTAAATCCTCTTACAAGGTTTAATCATTAATCTATTAATTGAATTTTTTAATTATAACCATGAACATAAAGCAGAAATGATAACTGAAACAATAAACACAACTTCTAATCAAGATTCATGAACTTATAGCACCAGAATTAAGTGAAAATGCACTATCAGATCTAAATATGCAGATGTAAAGGAAAACATAAAGAAAGTGTACTAGCGTTGCATGGGGGCCCTCCACACGTGGTAAGCACTTGGAGTAACTCAGATGGAAAAAAATCTAAACTATAACACCATGAAGAACTGAATCAATGTCTGCATTAAGGTCTGAAAATCATTTACATAAAACAGAGTTTAAAGCTTGGCACATAAATCTCATGTCTTTGTACGTCTCTCTCTACGTATCTACTAGCCTTCAATATCTTTTCTTCTAACTATTTATCATGAATTACATAACAAAATCAGGCTATTCACATTGCTCAAAAGCTTAACTGACTTGCAAAAGAAGTGAAATTGGTTTAAATCCCTATATACAAGCAAAATATCAAGTCTGTTCATTTCTGATTCAAGATTTTCTACTAAAATGGATGGGTTTGACCAGCATTGACTGGGCACTTATGGACTTCAAATCTGAAGGTGAATAGATTTTTCACCATCCTGGTGCATTCCGGATTAATTCCTAAACCTTCGTTTTGGCGCACCTATCATGCCATATGTCACAACATAAAGCCATTACAGGAACTTACCAGAACCTGTAATTTCTTGAAAAAATCTAGTTTTAACACAAAAATTCCCAAAATTAATTTCAATGTAAAAATAACAATTATGGTACTATACTAATCAGTTTCAATAAGATATAAGAAATTTATGAAGGTTTTATGAGGAAAATGGTGGATAATAATGAGGTATTTGGATAAAAATATAGGTCATGAAATGGTACCAACATCTCCCCCAAACACAAGAATTTGCATGTCCTCATGCTAACTTGTCAGACTCCTCTGTTTGTTGCTTCTGTTGCCTACAATAAAACATCCACATTCTTCTGAGCTTGATATTCAGTCTTCCTATTTTTTTACTTTTCCTTGAGAGCTTTCTTCTGTCTATACCACTTGCTAGCCCATCTACAAATTTCAGTTTGATTGGCTTTAAGTTTTCTTACTTTCTTCTTCAATTTTTAATTTTCATTTTGAATTTTCTTACTTTGTTCTCTCAGTGCTTCATTCTCTCTCTTCACAACTCTTTCTAACATCTCTGATTCCTTGAGTTCTTGTTGCAAGTCTTGAATTTGCCTCTCTAGTTGCTTCTGCTTTCTGTTTGAGGGTGTTTTCTCTTTTGGTTCTTCACAACTGCCTTCAATTTCCAGTTCTTGTATATTTGTATCTTGGGCTTGTTGTATGTCATCATTATCTTGCATTGTCTTACCTTTTATCCTCCTATATTTCCTTGCATAAGTGGTAAAAAAAATTATATTTTTCAGCTCTCTTGGCTTCTTCCTTCCTCATTTTTATTGTTCTTATACTACTACTAGGCTGGGAAAAATTGTTTGATCTAAATTCTCGAGTTTCATCATCTATTTCAATTACATCAGTAATGAATTCTGTAACCCCTTGCTTTTCCTGTTCCTCTTCATCAGTTTTGATTTCATTAGAGATTAAAAATCACTTCCATGTCATCCCTGTATTTTGTAATTCAAACTCAATTAAAATTTTTACCAAACCAAAATGATATAAACTTTTATCCATATTACTTTTCTTCTTCTGAATGGTTTTATACATTTTGGTTAGGCTCTGTAAAAGGAAATATGGAAGACTGATGGTACATTCTCCTTTCAAATGCAACAACATATCGATATGATACAGATACAATATACTATATCTACCCTCACATGTGATAAACTTCTGAAGGATATAGACCATTTCATCCTAGGGATGAACAAGCCAACTTCTAGAAACTCCTATTTTCCAATTCACTAAGGACACTCTGGATCTAGATATGAATTGTGTCCATGATTATTCCTTGAATTTCTTGGTTTTAAACTATTTCTCACCCTCTGGACTGATATCTATTTTTTGAGCTATAGTGTCCTCTGAAACCCTAAAGGAAAGACTCCCTATTGTGGCTTTTTCTCCAGTGAACGAAGAAGCAAAATTTCTAGTAATTTCCTCATTATATCCATTAAATTTTTATAAGAAAGGTAGCCACTGTTTGTCTCTTAAAATTTTGACAGATTCCTCATCAAATTTCAAACTGTCAAATTTTTCTGGTTCTACCTTATTTTCCATTTAAATTTTCTTGTTCTAATTACCCTGTCTCCTTTTTTAAAATTTTACCCAGGGTTTTTGACAATTACCTCTTTTTTTGCTTCCTCCTTGAATTCCTGGGCTAACCTTGAATTTCTGGGTTGACCACGAATTTCTGGGCTGACCTCCACGTTTTGGATAAACTCTGAGTGCTATGTTTTCTCCTAAAGTTTCTGGGCTGACTTCCACGTGTTTTTGATAAACCCTGAAGGCTATTTTTTCTCCTAAGCAACGTATCATGGTTTTGCATCTATCGGTGTGTAGCTGAGAATCCTCTTTGGCAATTGTTCCCGACGTTGAAGACTTCTCCTTAAAAACTTAAAACTATACCGAGTCCTCTCAAAGTTTACACCTGTGTATATGAAATGATGGGTTATGATTGTAGAGGACAATGAGATGAAGGACAGAATGATGTTGATTCAAATATGGTTACAGAGGATATGGTAGTGGTTGCAGAAAGTGTATTCATGGTGGCAGAGGGTGGAATGAATTGAAATCTCTAGAGGACAGAATAAAATGTTATTGGGAGTGGTATTTTAAATAGATTTCTGCCATTTAGTGTCTAATAAGGCCGTCAAGAGGCCTTATAGACCTGTTGGTACTTGTTGGCAGTGGGTTTGATTTGAAAGGTTTTTGAAAATATTTGTAGTGGGTATAGCCAACATAGAGATAGGCTAAGGTTTGTAGTGGTGAGATATAGAAGTAGTGGTGATATGAGAATATAGAGATAGGCTAAGGTTTATGAGTACCACTTGTATATAGAGATGGGAATATAAAACCATTAGGCATATAGGATAGCTTATGGTTTTTGAGAGTGATATCATAGGTTAAGATACTTAGGAGTAATGGTATATGTTGATATAGGTTATGAAATTGATATTAATAAGTAACCATAAATTAATTAATTAACACTAAAATAGTCATAGGGATTTAAGCACTAAAAACAAGAATCTTATAGTCCTTTACACTTGTTGGCTTCCTGATTTTTCTTTTTTCAGGTGTGATTGGTCTTTGTCTTCTAAACAGGTCCCTTGAAAATGAGCATACACAGGTCCCTTGAAATCTGAAAAGTCATGTTGATGCAGCCTCTATCTTTCTTGGTATTGTAGAACATATTGATGCAGCCTTGTTTGATTTTTCTAGGAAACCTTTGAAACATGTTGATGCAGCCTTTGAAACATATTGGTATTACTTGAACAGGTCCCTCTGCTGATAAATCTTGCTTGAACAGGTCCCTCTGCATAATCTTGTTTAAACATGTCCCTCTGCATAATCTTGCTTGAACAGGTCCCTCTGTTGATTAGAACAAAACAACTCCTTCTTATTTGAACATTCAATCAATAAAGCAAATCCCTTATTGAAATTTTGAGAATGAGGAGATGAATATGAAAATTTCACTATTTCTTCTCCCCTACTGATTCATTGACTTGTCCTCCAGTCATTATTGGAAATTGACAAAAGGAAATAACTTTTATAGAAATGAAAAACAATGAATTCTTACTGGCCAATTTCTTGGTTTTCCTATAAGAATTCTTGTTTAGATTGTGCCAAAGTCTGGTTTTCACATCTAAACCTTTATTTTTTTATTAATTTTTTTTTATATTTTATATTTATTTTATATTTTTATTTTTTTATTTTTTAAATTAAAGAAATTGAAATGACTATGGTAGAGATATCACAGCTGATTATTGTACTATCTCAACCTCCTTCTATTGTGTCACTATCTGAATGAAGTCTTCTTTGCTTATGGGCTTGTGATAAATCTTCAGCCTATGTCCATTGACTATAACTGTTCTTCCTTCTTGGTCAATGGTTGTAAGTTTGACTGATCCATTTTCAAAAACTTGAACAATTTCATAAGGGCCCATCCAGTGTGTTGTGAACTTGGCTTTATGATATTTAAATTTGGAATCAAATAATAAAGCCTAGTCACCTTTTTTAAACTCTTTCTTCTTGATATGTGTGTCATGGCATTGCTTCCTTTGTTTTTGCATAAATATTGTTCTTTATTTTTCCTGTTGTCTCATTTTATCCAATTGATTCAATTGCATGATCCTTTCTTTTTGTGCCTCATCAAGATCAATGCCTAAATCTGCAGCCATTTTATAAGTGTGTATTTTAAATTCAATAGGAAGCATTACCTCTTTACCATACACCAGCTGATAAGGTGTAAATCTTGTTGTATCTTTCCATGTGATTTTGTAAGCCCATAGAGCATCCTTGAGCTTATCCTCCAAGTTCTTTCTATTCATTGCCACTGTTTTGGTGATAATTCCCTCTAGAATTTTATTTGTAGATTCCACTTGGCCCTTGGCCTGTGGATGGTAGGGTGTACTCCTCCTATGCTTGACTTTGTACTTTTCAGTGATGTCCTGAACCAATATTTAATTAAATTGGGTACCTTGGTCTATTACTATTTCTCTAGGCACTCCATACGTGACAAAAGGAAATTGACCACTATTTTCTCAGTTTCCCTGAAAGGTGCCTTTGCTTCATCCCATTTAGTTACATAGTTAGTACATACTAAGATGTACTTTTTACCCTTACAAGGTGGATTAATGGATCCAAAAAAATCTAGAGCCCATTTTTCAAATGGCTCTAGATGTACTTGAGGTTGTAGTGGCATCTGATATGAGGTAGTTGGTATGCCCATGCGTTGGAAAATGTCACAACTTCTTACATATTTCTTTGAATCCTTGAAAATTGATGGCCAATAATAGCCAAGACTGAGGATGTTGAATGTTGTCCTTTTAGTGGAAAAATTCCCACCACAAGGTTCATCGTGGAAATATTTTAATATATCAATTATTTCATAATCTCTTATGCATCTTCTAATAATCATATCATAACCAGTATAAAACAAATCTCCATTAACCCATGAGTATCTGGAACTTTGCTTGATTAATCTTTTCTTCTCCTTTGATGTGAAGGATGGAGGTATCTTTCCTGTTGAGAGATAATTATCTAAGTCAACATACCATGGATTCAATATTGAAATTGCAAATAAATGTTCATTAGGAAAAGAATCTTCAACTAGAACAACTTCACCTAGATTGTGAAGTCTAGAAAAGAAGTCTGCCACCTGGTTCTCCTTACCTGGTCTATCCAACACTATAACATTGAATTCTTGTAATAATAATAACCATATGGTGACTCTACCATTATTTATAGGTTTTTTCATTAAATACCTAATGGTAGAGTGGTCAGTATGAATAAAAAATTCATAACCAGTTATATAATGACGGAATTTGTTCACAACATGTATGATTGCAAGCATTTCCTTCTCAGTTACTGTGTAATTAAGTTATGCAGGTGTCAAATTCTTACTAATGAAATAAATGGTATAATTTAAAGATTCTTCTTTTTTCCCTAATGAAGCACCTACTGCTGTATCATATGCATTAGTGAAGATGTGGAAAGGTAGAGTCCAATTAGGTCCTTTTAGAACTGGAGTAGTGGATAATCTCTCTTTAAGTGTTTCAAAAGCTTTTTTACAATTATAATTCCACTGAAAAGATACATCTTTTGCAAGAAGCTTAAACAAAGGCAAAGCTATCTTACTAAATTGTTCAATAAATCTCCTATAATAACTCGCATAGGCAAGAAAGCTTCTCACATCTTTTTGAGTTTTTGGTACTAGTAGATTAACAATAATTTGAATTTTTGATTGATCTACTTTGATTCCTTATGAAGAAACATAATGATCCAATACTACCCATTCATTCAACATCATATAACAGTTTTCATTACTTAGGGATAAATTGGCTTCTATACATCATTTTAAAACTTTCTCAAGGTTTTGAAATGAATGATCGAAAGAGTTACCATATACTAAAAAGTAATCCATATATACTTCAACACATTCATGAACTAGATCAGAAAAAATAGCTAATACTGCTCTATGAAATGTAGCTGGAGCATTACAGAGTCCAAATGGTAAAACATTGTAGGCATATGTGCCCCAGGGACAAGTAAAAGTGGTTTTGTCTTGGTCCTCTAAGGCTATTCTGATCTGGTTGTAACCATTGAAACCATCAAGGAAGGAAAATGATGATTTCACAACTAATGTGTCCAAAACTTGGTCAATGAATGGAAATGGAAAATAATATTTAAGGGTGGCTTTATTGAGTTGTCTACAGTCAACACATATTTGAAATTTTCCATTTTTCTTGGGCACTATCACTAATGGAGATACCCACTGGCTGTCATTGATGGGATAAATAAAATTGACTTTCAGTAACTTTTTCAATTGATCTCTTACAATGTCCTAAAGCATAGGGTTCATACTTCTCTGTGGCTTCCTCACTGGTCTTATATTAGTATCTGTGTAAATGTGGTGAGTGCAAGTTTATGGGTGGATTCACTGCATATCAGTGTAGTCACAAGAAAATTCCTTTTAGTACTTTGTCAATAATTCAATCAACTTTTGTTCTTGAGATGAGTCTAGGAGTGTTCCAATGTTCAATGTTTTTCCTAGACTGATCTCTACGGTTTTTCTTTGTATGTTTGTAATGGATTGAATAGGAAAAATATCTTTGAAAAATGTTTGTAAAGATTGTATGGTACAAGTTTCCTAAAAGCATTGTGCTAATAGTTTATCTACAACATTATATTGTTAATTTCTTAATTTTTCTGAAATATCAGGTCGAGAAATAAACAAATCTACCAAATCTGCATTGTTATCCTCTTGAAAATCATAGATTTGGTTAATGCTCAAAACAGGGTGAACTTCCTCTTTATCATTATATGTGTCATCAAGCCATAGGTTACGAGCTACTGCTGGAGATTGTGCTGATGGGTATAAGGTAAGTTTTTTTCTTTCAGTCCCTCTAGAAATGATCATGTTGCCAGATCTACACCCAATAAATGCATCAGCAGTTGCTAACCATGGTCTGCCAAGTATGATAGGATGTCCCCCTAAATTGGACTTTGGCTGGAGTACTAGGAAGTCTACTGGATACTCCCAAGAGTCTACTGAGACAATTATACCTTTCAATATCCCTTCAGGAATGACTTTGGATCTATCAGCTAATTCTAGGATAATTGGTGTTAATCGTAAGTCTCTGAGCTGTAATGTTTTCATTATTTCTAGTGTCATCGCATTGATGGCAGCTCCAAGGTCAGTCAAGGTATTTGGAATGGAAATTTTGTTAATGATTGTGGTAACTCTAGGAATACCAGGGTCAATTGAAATAACATTTGACATGAGGCCAGCTAAATTTCAAATGACATGAATGGTTTGTGAATGAAATCTTTTCTTTGCAGGCTTTTTGAGACATAACTCTTTAATTTATTTGATGTATATTGGAATGACTTTTATTTCCTGTAGTAATGGAATTTTCACATAAACATTTCTTAATTCATCTAGGACATCAAATTGAGGCAAAGGCATTGGTATTTTTTCTTGGATCAATATCTCAGGAAAAGGAGGTGGATTCATTGTTTGCATTTGTTTGTTTTGTATTTCATCATCTTGTTTTCTTGGAAGTTCATCATTCTTGTTTTCTTTTTTCTTTGTAGCTGATGGAGGTTCTGTTTGGAGATTTCTACCAGACCTAAGCTCAATGTTTTGCAGAGGTAGAATGGGGTAAGATGTTCCCTCATCTACACTATATGCTTGTTTGTCTGCTCTATTATTTGGGTTGGCTACAGGTTGAGAAGGTATTTCAGTAGGTATAGGAGGCTTGTTAGAGGGTAGTTGTAGTTGTGGTGGATTTATTGGTGGAGGAGCAGGTAATTTTTTGTGTGGATTTTGTGGTTGATGGGAAACTTGTTGTTGAGGGTATTGCTGTTATGTCTGAGGATACTGCTGGTATGGCTGAGGATATTGTTGGTATGGCTGAGGATATTGTTGATATCCTCTCCATTGTTTTTCTGGGTAAGATTGCTGATGCTGATTAGACCAATTTTTCCAAGGCATAGGAATGTTCTAAGAATTCTAAATAGGCATTTGATCATGTGCAGGAAATTGTAAATTTGGATTTTGAAACATACCTGGAGGTCTCATTTTCCATGGTCTTCTAGCTCCCACGAGATACAAGTTCTCCATTTCTGCATTATCTTCCAAATTGTAATTCTGCAAAACCTTGATCTTATAACAATGAAAAATATCATGATTTTCTATACAAAAGGCACAAACCTGAATATTTTCTAAAGGACACTCCTTCAAAGCATGTTTTTTTCTGCATTTTGGACAGAACACTGTGATCAATTGGTCTTCTTATTCTTGTCTTTTCTTTGTTTTTAATGTGTCTATTTGATTTCCCAAGGTGCTTAAGAGGTCTGTTTTAAATTCTTCAAATATATTGCCTATTTCGGCCCTTGTAACACTTGTTGTGGCAGATTTAGTAGCTTTAGATGTCATAGTTCTTTTTTCATTCCTTGCTTTACTTCTAGAATAATTTTCACACAACTCTGCAATTTCATCAAAGGGTAGAGTAGAGATATCACCTTTACCCATTA
The DNA here is from genome assembly GCA_034641835.2 of Pinus albicaulis. NCBI lineage: Eukaryota > Viridiplantae > Streptophyta > Pinopsida > Pinales > Pinaceae > Pinus > Pinus albicaulis. Next base: position 298,942,847 of record CM076570.1, on the reverse strand, counting down.
GGTTAAGGTCGTCTAAATATTCTTCTTAGATGCCTTTTAAGAATATTGTTCGAATAATATCATTAGACATGGTTGTATGCTTTGATTTTTGCAGATTATATACAAACCTTTCCAAGTATTCTTCTAAGGTTTCATCTTCTTGTTGATTCATTCTAAAAATGTCATCTTTGGAATCCTTTGATCGACAGTAAGGTTAATATTTTTTTAAGAAGATTTTCCTCATACCATTCCAATTAGTCACTGCATGTTCACCTAATCCCATAAACCACCTAAGTGTTGATGCTTTTAATGTGGCAGGAAAGACTCTAAGTCTTTGTGCATCATCTGTATACCCATAGGTTTGACATACTATATCAAATTCAAATAAAAATGAATCAGGGTCTTCATATGCCATGCCATAAAAAATTGTTAATACAGATGGGGGTATATTTTTCATTTTAATTTCTTCATCATTATTTTCTTCTTGAATAGGAAATTTAAATGTTGAATCCTCTTCCTATCTTGGGTTTTGATTTTGATCATTTCTTTTTTTTTGTTCAAGTTCTCTTTTCCTTTTTTCAAATTCTCTTTGTCTTCTTCTTTCTTCTTGTTGTCTCTCATATTCCCTAAGTTGTTCTGGAGTAGGTCCTCTTGTTGATGATCCTCCTTCCTCCGTCATTTTGATAGGTTTTTCTTCTGATTCCTCTTTTTCAGTGTCAATTTTTTCAAAGAGAAGTTGTTCTTCTAATTTCTCCTCCTCTTGATATTTTTCAAGGTCAAAAAGAGTTTTTTGGGTTCTTTTACTACTCTGTTTTGCTATAGAATATTTAGGTAGATGTTTCATCTTTGCTTCATAAGCTAATAGGATTTGTCTTTCAATAAGAGTAATTCTCTGCCATGATTTTTGTTTTTCCTCCAGCTCTTCTACAGTAACCTTTCTAGCTGGTGTTGTAAACTCAACCTTCTCTAAAGTTTTTGCTCCCAATGGTGGGTTAGTTTTTGGATGGGGGTTTTTATGAATCTGCCTTTTTCATCCCTAGGTCTAGAAATAAGGAATAATGGCTAAAGAATGAAAACTAAGTCTATGTTTTTGTTTGTTTTGTTTTTTTTAGATTTGTTTTTGTAATTTTTTTTATCCTTCTAGTTGCACCTCACCGGCAATGACGCCAAATGTTTGGTATTTTCTACTGCTGCAGATTAGGCTTTAATTTCTTTTCAACCTGAGTAGGTAAACTTACAGATACTTGTCTAATATATATAGACCTATAAATATTTAATTTTCTAAATGAGGGTTTGTTGCGGCATCATCCAATACCCTTTTACAAGAGATTGTCCTTTGGTTCCGTACACACTTAAACACCTCTTCAATTAAAACAGATTTATCCTCCTAAAAGCAGATTTCTTATCATTTGTCTGAAATTATAGTCCTTTTACAAGGACTCTATTCACAGAATCTCTTCCAAATTTGGATTAATGCACTAAAATCAATTATCTAATTCCTATGGTTTTTCTGATATTCTAGTATTTTTACAAAGACTCAACTCACAGAATCTCTTCCAAATCAACACACTTAAATCATATTCATTCAAATAAAACAGAGATCAAGGTAATAATCTTGAATTAAATCAATAATTAAATCCTCTTACAAGGTTTACTCATTAATCTAGTAATTGAATTTTTCAATTATAACCATGAACATAAAGAAGAAATGATAACTAAAACAATAAACACAACTTCTAATCAAGATTAATGAACTTAAAGCATCAGAATTAAGTGAAAACTCACTATCATATCTGAATATACAAATGTAAAGGAAAACATAAAGAAAGTGTACCAGCACTGCATGGGGGCCCTCCACACGTTGCAAGCTTCTTATAGTTTTTAACGGGGGATAAATAAAATTGACTTTGAGTAACTTTTTCAATTCATCTCTTACAATGTCTGAAGCATAGGGTTCCATACTTCTCTATGGCTTCTCTTTGGTCTTATATTAGTATGTGTAAATGTGGTGAGTGCAAGTTTATGGGTGAATTCAACATATCGGTGTAGTCACAAAATTCCTTTTGGTACTTTGTCAATAATTCAATCCTTTGTTCTTGAGATGAGTCTAGAAGTGTTCTAATGTTCAATGTTTTCCTAAGGCTGATCTCTACGGTTTTCTTTGTCTTTTTGTAATTGATTGAATAGAGGGAAAAATATCTTGAAGAATGTTTGTAAAGAAATTTGTATGGTACAATTTTCCTGAAAGCATTGTGCTAATAGTTGATCTACAACATTATATTGTTAATTTCTTAATTCTCTGAAATATCGGGTTAAAAAATAAACAAATCTACCAAATGCGCATTGTTATCCTCTTGAAAATCATAGATTTGGTTAATGCTCAAAGCAAGGGTGAACTTCTTCTTTATCATTATATGTGTCATCAAGCCATAGGTTATGAGCTCTGTGGAGATTTTGCTGATGGGAATAAGGTAAGTTTTTCTTTTAGTCCCTCTGAAATGATCATGTTGCCGAGATCTACACCCAATAAATGCATCGTGAGTTGCCAACCATGGTGCGGGTATGATAGGATGTCCCCCTAGGTGGACTTTGGGCACAGGTACTAGAGTCTACTGCAGATTACTCCCCAAGAGTCTTTGAGACAATTATACCTTCCAATATCCCTTCAAGGACAAGCTTTGGATCTGCTCGACTAATTCTAGGATAATTAGAATTGTTAATTGTAAGTCTCTGAAATTTTGTAATGTTTTCATTATTTCAGGTGTCATCACATTGATAGCGCTCCAAGGTCAATCAGGTATTTGGAATGGAAATTTTGTTAATGATTGTGGTAACTCTAGGAATACCAGGGTCAATTCAAATAACATTTGACATGAGGCCATCTAAATTTCCAATGACATGGTGGTTTGTGAATCAAATCTTTTCTTTGCGAGCTTTTTTGAGACATAACTCTTTAATTTATTTGATTTATATTGAATGAATTTTATTTCTGTAGTAATGGAATTTTCACATAAAAATTTCTTAATTCATCTAGGACATCATATTGAGGCAAAGGCATTGGTAATTTTTCTTGGATCAATATCTCGGGGAAAGAGGAGGAGTGGATTCATTGTTTGCATTTGTTTATTTGTATTTCATCATCTTGTTTTTCTTGAAGTTCATCATTCTTGTTTTCTTTTTTCTTTGTAGGCTGTTGGAGGTTTTGTTTGGAAGTTCTACCAGACCTAGCTCAATGTTTTGTAGAGGTAGAATGGGGTAAGATGTTCCCTCATCTACCTATATCCTTGTTTATCTGCTCTATTATTTGGGTTATTTCCTACGAGGTTGAGAAAGGTATTGGTAGGTCTAGGAGGTTGGTTAGAGGGTAGTTGTAGTTGTGGTGGATTTATTAGTGGAGCGAGGTAATTTTTTTTGTGGATTTTGTGGTTGATGGAAAACTTTGTTATTTGAGGGTATTTACGATATGTCTAAGGATATCTTGGTGGGTGAGGATATTGTTGGTATAGGTGAGGATATTGTTGAGGATATTGTTGATATCCTCTCCATTGTTGTTGTGGGTAAGATTGCTGATGCTGATTAGACCAATTTTTCCAAGGCATAGGAATGTTCTAAAATTCTAAATAGGCATTTGATCATGTGTAGGAAATTGTAAATTTGGATTTTGAAACATACACTGGAGGTCTCATTTGCCATGGTCTTCTGACTCCCACAGTTAGAGTTCTCTATTTGCATTATCTTCCAAATTGTAATTATGCAAAACCTTGATCTTATATCAATAGAAAAATATCATGATTTTCTATACAAAGGCACAAACTTTGAATATTTTCTAAAGGACACTCCTTCAAAGCATGTTTTTTTACGCATTTTGGGTGAACACTTGTCATCAAATTGGTCTTCTTATTCTTGTCTTTTTCTTTGTTTTTAAATGTGTCTATTTGATTTCCCAAGGTGCTTAATGAGTGTTTGTTTTAAATTCTTCAAATATCTGCTATTTCGGCCCTTGTAACACTTGTTGTGGCAGATTTAGTAGCTTTAGATGTCATAGTTATTTTTCATTCCTTGCTTTACTTCTAGAATAATTTCCACACAACTCTGCAATTAATAAGGGTAGAGTAGAGATATCACCTTTACCCATTAGGTTAAGGTCATCTAAATATTATTCTTAGATGACTTTAAGAATATTGTTGAGATAAGATCATTAGACATGGTTCACATGCTTTGATTTTTGCAGATTATATACAAACCTTTCAAGTATTCTTCTAAGGTTTCATCTTCTTGTTGATTCATTCTAAAAATTTCATCTTTGGAATCCTTTGATGCGTGATAAGGTTAATATATTTTAAGAAGATTTTGCTCATACCATTCCAATCGGAGTCCTTTGCATGTTCACCTAATCCCATACAAACCACCCTAAGTGTTGATGCTTTTAATGTGGCGGGAAAGAGTCTAAGTCTTTGTGCATCATCTGTATACCCATAGGTTTGACATACTATATCAAATTCAAATAAAAATGAATCGGGGTCTTGAGATGCCATGCCATAAAAAATTGTTAATACGGATAGGTATATTTTTTCATTTAATTTCTTCATCATTGTTTCTTCTTGGAATAGAAAATTTAAATGTTGACTCCTCTTCCTATCTTGGGTTTTGATTTTGATCATTTCTTTTTTTTGTTCAAGTTCTCTTTGCCTTTGTTAAAATTCTCTTTTCTTATTCTTTCTTCTTGTTGTCTCTCATATTCCCTAAATTTGTTAGGTAGGTCACTCTTGTTGATGCTCCTCCTTCCTCGATCATTTTGATAGGTTGTTCTTCGATTCCTCTTTTTCGGTGTCAATTTATTCAAAGAAAGTTGTTCTTCTAATTTCTCCTCCTCTTGATATTTTTCAAGGTCAAAAAGTTTGTTGGGTTCTTTTACTACTCTATTTTGCTATGGAAGATTCGAGGTAGATGTTTCCTCTTTTAGCCCCGTAAGCTAATGGGATTTGTCTTTCAATAAGAGTAAATCTACGCCTAATTTTTCTTCAAGCTCTTCTACGGTAACCTTTCTAGGCGGTGTTGTAAACTCAGCATTCTCTAAATTTTATTTGCTCCCCGATGGTGGGTTAGTTTTTGGATGGGGGTTTTTTATGAATCTGCCTTTTTCATCCCTAGGTCTAGACATAAAGAATAATGGCTAAAGAATGAAAAATCGGTATATGTTTTTGTTTGTTTGTTTTTGTAGATTTGTTTTTTGTAATTTTTTTATCCTTCTAGTTGCACCCTCAGGAAACGACGCCAAATGTTTGGTATTTTATCTTCTGCTTTGTATATTAGGCTTTAATTTCTTTTCAACTTTGAGCAGGTAAACTTACGGATACTTTTCTAATATATATAGACCTAGAAATATTTAATTTCCTAAATGAGGGTTTGTTGCGGCGGGGATCCGATACCCTTTTACGAAGATTGTCCTTTGGTTTCGTACACACTTAAACACCTCTTCAATTAAAACACATTTATCCTCCTAAAGCAAAGCTCTTATCATTTGTCTAAAATTATAGTCCTTTTACAGACTCTATTCTAAAATCTCTTCCAAATTTGGATTAACACACTAAAAATCAATTATCTAATTCCTATGGTTTTGTCTGGTCTAGTCTTTTTACAAAGACTCAACTCACGAATCTCTTCGAAATCAACACACTTAAATCATATTCATTCAAAGAAAACGAGGAGATCAAGGTAATAATCTTGAATTAAATCAATAATTAAATCCTGCCTGAGTTTTACTCATTAATCTAGTAATTGAATTTTTCAATTATAACCATGAACATAAAGAAGAAATGATAACTGAAACAATAAAAACAAATTCTAATCAAGATTAATGAACTTAAAGCATCGGGAATTAAGTGAAAATTCACTATCATATCTGAATATACGGATGTAAAGGAAAACATAAAGAAAGTGTACGATGTTGCATGGGGGCCCTCCACACGTTGCAAGCATGTTGGGAAAAATGCGAGAGTGAATCGGTATTTACGCATACTCAAAACTTTTCACTTTTTCATTCCTTAAAACCCATACGCTACTTTCCTTTAGTAAACTCGCGTATACACGTGGATATCTTTCATGCAGCTCGCGTATACACGAGAGATCTAATTATATCATTAGTTCTTTTCTTATATCATTCCATTATTCATTCATCGAGATGTTCAATAAATAGTAAACATGTGCGGTAAGATCGAGAATAAACCATCACAAAGCATCACACATGAACACCGGGATTTTTAGGTGGAAACCCAAGTGGGAAAACCACCTCTGCGATTTACTCGGCCTTCAATATTTTATTATAGAGAAAACATGCCAAACCATATGTGCAGTGGAACTCCCTGCTCCGACATAGCTTCCACAGCTCCTTTACCGGCCTCTCTGGAAGGAGCTCAACCTGACTCATTTGACCTCTCTGGAAGGGAGCACGACCTGATCATTTACCGGCCTCACGGAAGGGAGCACAACCCCTTATTTGAAGGCTACAACCCTCGGCACCCCTTCGGACCACGTTTCATCAATTTTCCTGTTGGATCCAACAACTTCAATAGAACAATACTTGTAGGCACGTTTCATCATATTTTCAGAGCCGGACCCTCTTCATACATTTAAACTCAATCATACAACCAAATTGATGCGAGACAACTCAGAGCAGTGGAATACGAATGGCGAGAATACGGCCAGGAGGCCAGATCGGTCATTTCTTCCCACAGGACTTGACAAACCCTGGTTTGCATACGCGCTTCACTTCACTTATGTATCGCGTATATACGCGCCCCAAATCACACAAACAGACCATATGTTTACACATATTACGGAACCAATTTAATTGCCCATACGCGCTTTTCTTTTGTGGCCAGCGTATATACGCGCTCCTCTTGAGCGAACTAGCGTATAGTTCTTCGGAAGATTTTAGGTCATTGCATTTCTTGAACGAGGAATGCTTCCTGCAGTTAACCCTTCGCAGACAGAGATGTTCACCTCTTCTTGGATCTAATCATTCCATAAACGAGGATCTAGCAAGTACAAGCACATTTCAGATCTAGATCCCCTTCTTCATCATTGGTGCATCATACACTTAGATTTATCATTCAGTGTAACCATACCCATTCGGATCTACTTGAGGAGAGAAGTATTCATTCAAGCTGAGACATCTTGCACCCACTCATGATTTGCACAATGAATTTCTTCTCCTTATATATGTTTATCCTTTTTCAATACCACGGGCCCCTCTTTCAATACCATGATCCAAAAACAATACCATGAGCCTTGATACCACGGGCCCATTTTTCAATACCATGAGCCAAAAACAATACCATGAGCCTTCAGCTGCGGGCCCCCTTTTTTAATACCATGATGGTTACCCCTGGTTTTGTACTATGGAGAGTGCTTTTATACGACTTGGAACATTGTTCCCGCGTGCATACGTGACTTTCCCTTGAACAGATTAAATATGCCTTGAGACATCCTCTTTTCATCATAGATCTAGCACATGCTGAATTCCTTTCTTCATTGCCTTTTGTACTGCTTGTAGAATGCATGTATTTAGTTCATCAAGACATATTCTATCATGCACAACTTCATCAAGTAGGGTGTCATCATCTTCATCAAGTGGGTTGTCATTAGGGGACAACACTCTATCAAGTGGGTTGTCATCAGAGGACAACATAGCATCATATTGCCAACAAACATCATATCACATCAGATTTACATTATTTTATAAGTCCATCAAATCAAGAATAACTACATCAATTGATTGCCAGCCCAAGGACAACATATGTCAACAATCTCATGTCTTCATCTTCATTCGGTGGGGTTGCCATCAAGGACAACACTGCATCATATTATAAACAATCCTCCCCCTTTGGACTTGATGGCAGCCACGGTGATGGTGTTTGATCACCACAACGATAGGTACATTAAGAATACAATGACACCATGTCACACTCTCCCCATTCTTTTGAGACCATTCTTTCTCTTCATTCAAACACCATGTCACTCTCCCCCTTTGACATCAAGGGAAAAGAATGGATCAAATAACCACTCTCCCCCTTTTCCTCCTCATGTAGAAGAAGCGTTAACGGATACGAAGTATCTTTGAAGTGACCAAGCTCCCACAAGGTTCATGTTGAATCTTCAAACATATTTTTCAATGAAGTACATGACTCTATGAATTTCCTATCATAATGACTCATACCTACATCAAATATCCAGCAGTGGATTTACATATGAGACTCAAATACCCAACCAAGTGGGTTTACACATTTTAATTCAACTACCCAACCAAGTGGGTTTACAAAATTATTTCATTACCCAACCAAGTGGGTTTACAAATTTGACAAGTCCTTACATGAATGAATATTACAATTTTTACATCATGGGTCTCAACAAGACCTTTTCATCAAGTTACAAATATGAATTTTCATAACCAACACGGAAAGTCCTCAAGAAGAGAACATATTTCGAGAACCATCCTGTAATGCAACAATCAATTATACTCGACAACGCTAATGCTCCCCACAGATCTGTGCATCCAAGCAACCTTTCCATATGGCTAAGGCTCCCCCTTAGTTTGTGCATCTGAACACTTTCACCAACAAATCATCGAGGCATCTTTATCAAAACACTAGAAATAAATTATGAGAACATGAACACCACGAGAGATACCAAATAGGCATTAGAGATACCAAACGGCCTTTGCGGTGTGCGAAAGCTAACTCCAAACGAGAGAAAATGTCGGCAATCGGACATGCGCGGTTTTTGTGCATGAACTCGCGTATATACGCGTGTTTCGAAACCCGTGTATCCAATAACATCTTCTATATTTTAACGAGATCTGATTACCTCTATGAGAAAAAGACATTGTCTAAGCTTTTTCGAGGATATTTGAATGCTTCCGGTTCTGGAGATAGGTAGAGCCGGTGTAGTTGTGTCTTCAGCGTCATCCAACGATTGTAGCATAAGCACCTTAGTAACCAAGCCTTCAAATTCTTTGCAGCATCAACACAATCTTTCCAAGAGAGATTATCATACGAGAACAACATCTTAAAATATGTGTCAAGCAATCATCCATGGTCCAATATCATCCAGGATTCTTCCAAGATTTAACATGAAGTAACATATGTAGGCAAAAGATCTCAACCATAGTAACAAACTCGCATGGTCTATTCTTATTTATTTGAATCGGCAATCCAACTCGTATCTGGCAGCGAAATTCGAAATACTTACTCGGCCAACCAGGGCTCAAAAAATATCATCATAATAAGCCATGTATCAAGTCATCATTATCGAGCATGAGTATCACAAAAAGCCAAGAATAAGCATTCATATTGCCAACAATGCAATCATTAGTTTTCAACACACTTTACTCCCCTGAACCAATGCTCCTTCTTAACTTGTGCAACCTGAATACGTTCATCAACAAGTACATCCACAACAATCTGCATAAGAACACCTTTATCTCAGAATTCTCAAGACTTTCATCTCAACAATGAATACTCTTCATCAAAAGCAAGCAGCTCATCCACAATCTTCAACATAAAAAACCATGTATCATATCATCATTATTTAGAGCGAGAAACTAAGTTGATATTGAGTCAATAATCTGATTATTAATGATCGGACGATGCTCCCCAGACATACGCGGATCTTCAACTATCATATAAATTCTCTTATCATCAATGCATACGCGACTTTGTTTCTTTGGAACTAGCGTGTATATATGTGACTTTTGTTAATAGAACCCGCGTATGGAAGGTAGAAGCATGAGAAATTTTTCACATTTCCTTCATCTTTAGTTTTCCCCTTCTGTACATGTCTTCTTCATATCGGATGCTTTGTAAATACATATAACGAGAATAATCAAAACAATCATGAGAGACATCATGCATTGCTCCCCCCTAGCAATGATACATTACTAAATCTCATAATGTATCCCACATCATTCTATGAGTCAATCAGTAAGCTTGAAGCGGATGGCTGCGTGAGATCAAACTTCCTACGTTTACGATCGGTCCTCCACATCTTTCCAGTTGTTTGAACTTTCTATTTGTGTGTCTTGAAGTTATCCAATTTCTCATATCTGTTCAACTTTGCATTCTTTTTCTACATGTCCATAATTGTTACAAGAATAACATCTCATGTGTCCGGAAGGAAATAAGCATAAGAATCATAATGAGTATTTCTAATCTTCCTCCTTTTACAATCGGTTGCTTTATGTCCATACTTATTACATGAAAAACAATATCCCTTAGAAGAAACAGTACCTTTCTATGTAGGGTATTTGTTTGATTGAGGGTAAGGAATGATCTGCTCACATAATTTCTTTCAACATGCCCATAATTATGACATTTAAAGCATTCAACTTTATTATTTGATTTCTTTTGATATTTCATCATTGTTGGTTGACCTTTTGTTTCTTTCAACACTTAGGGTTTGCATTGACATCCTACGAATTTTTTAGCACTTCCTTGTGAGCTAGATTCTCCTTTAACGGTTTCATGGAAACCAAGACCAAGTTTGATAACGGGGAAACCTTTGATTACTTTCAAGAATATTGTCCAAAATGTTAGTACTATCTTGAAGCCTCAAAGTTCCCTTTTCTTCTAATTTACCTTTGAGAATGTTTACCTCAACCTCCAAGGCTTGACATTGCTTCGTCAAGCTTTCTTCTTTCCTTCTTCCATCTTCTTGATCCTTGATTTAGAATCTCTTCTTAACCAATTTCGTTTTCTTCACATGTTTGTTGCAGCTCTTCATTCTTCTTATTTGATTTTTAGAGATCTTCTTTGAGAGATGATTTGCTTCAAGGCCTTCCTTTTCAAATGGCAGAGGTTCTTGTTCTTCTTATTTGATGCTTAGATCTACATTTGTAGAAAGATGATTGCGGCTTCAAGTCCTTCATTCTTCTTGCTTGATTTTTAGGGTCGCATTTAGATCGTTGATTTATGCTTCTAGTTCTTTAATTCGATTGGATGCATAAGTATGAAACCTTTGATACTTGTCCATTTGTCCATTCAGCATTTCTATTTGATCTCTTTCATTTGAGAGATCATCTCTTTGTAGATAAGTCACTGCTTATCAATTTCCTTTTGTTGTTCTTCAACTTTGATCTTGATAGCTTGTTCTAGATCCACAACTTTACTTTGACTTTCTACACCATTGCTTGCACAAAGAAGATTACAAGGGCCCAAATCACTATTAGATTCATCTTCTTCAATTTTAAGATATCTCCTTGCTTCGAGTAGCCTTCTTCTTTCCTCTTTGCCATGACCACTTGTAGAGCTTCATGATCTGTTTCATCTTCTTCAATTTTTTTCTATACATGATTTACGGGGTATCTCCTTTCCTCGGTAACCTTCTTCTTTTGCTTCTTTGCCATGGGCTTGCCTTAGGCTTGAGTCGGGAATCTTCTTCATCTTCACTTTGGACACTTCATCATCATCTTCATTTGCATAATATCTTCCTCTTTTCAAATTGTTTTCCTTTACCATGTTTCTCTTTATAAGGACGCATTTCGCAGCATAGTGACCAACTTTTCCACACTCAAAACATTTGAAGGGAAACACCTTTGAATCTTCCAGTTCTAGTTGGAGTTTTCTCCTTGAAGTCGCTTCTTCTTCATCGGATATATGGAAATTTGGTTTTCTTTGACAACTTCCTTTTCAACCTCTTTCTGGACACCTTAAAACCGGCTTCTCGATTTGAAGGACCTCCTTGTCTCATTTCAAAAGCGAGTCAAAATACCATGTAATTGAACAATAGTAGAGTTTTGCGAGATCTTGCCTTTCTTCAATAAATTTGAAACTTTAGAATTAAAGATCTTAAAGTCAAGGATCTTAAGACTTTTTCTGAGTGATATCGGTTATGGTTTTCACCCAAATTTCTCATCTATTTACAATATCATCTAGATGAAGAAAGAGAAAGCTAAAATACTTTAATCACTATACATCTTCAAATTTTCATATTCAATTCTAAGGTTTGGAGTTTTGCACTTTTTACCTTTGTGTCTCCTTCATAGCTTAGAATGATTTTTGTCCCATATTTCTTTTTCTTTTGAATATTATCTTGCATCCACTTTATGAAGTCGATTGAGACAAGCTTCCTAACAAGACATTCTTTGCTTTGGCATTGATTTCATACTTCTTCGCTACCTGTTTGCATCGGTAGGAATTGCTAGCTGGTATTGATAACCTTCTTCCACGATTGCCCATACATACGCACCAAGACTTTGCAGATATGCTGTTCGTACCTTCTAGAATATGAGATTGCTTCCATTGAATAGAGGTGACTTTATAGACATTACTCCTTCTTGACTTCCCATTGCGACGGATCTCCTTCAGCGATCAAGCTTCTGCTTAGAAAGAACACCTTTCACGATACCAATTGTTGGGAAAAAATCTTTGAGAGTGAATCGGTATTTACTACATACTCAAAACTTTTCACTTTTTCATTCCTTAAAAACCCCTTACTACTTTCCTTTAGTAAACTCGCGTATACACGCGGATATCTTTCATGCAACTCGCGTATACACAAAGATCTAATTATGTCATTAACTCTTTGCTTATATCATTCCATTATTCACTCATGAGATGTTCAATAAATAGTAAACATGTGAAGTAGATCCAGAATATTATCACAAAGCATCACACATGAACACCGGGATTTTTAGGTGGAAACCCAAGTCGGGGAGAAAACCACCGCACGGTTACTTTCGGCCTTCAATATTTTATTATAGAGAAAACATATTACAACATATGTGAGGTGGGAACTCCTACTAGCACGTAGGCACCCACTGTGGCCTGGATTTCCCGACCTCTCACGGAAGGAGCTCCAACCCCGACTCGTTTACCGGCCTCTCCACAGGGGCACACGACCCCTTGATCTTGTTTACCAGCCTCACCTAGAGAGGAGCTACAACCCCCTGACCCGAGCTACAACCCTCGGCACCCCTTCGGACCACGTTTCATCAATTTCTACTTGGATCCAACAACTTCAATAGAACAATACTTGTAGGCCACGTTTCATCATATTTTTAGGCTGGCCCTCTTCATACATTTAAACTCAATCATAAAACCAAGCGATGCGAACAACTCGAAACATTAGAATACGAGATAAACGGGAATATAGCGAGAATAGATCGGTCATTTCTTACCACGGACCCCGGAAAACCCTAGTTTGCATACGCGCTTTCACTTCCGCCATGTCGCGTATATACGCTCCTCATTCACACAAACCGGCGTATATTTCTGTACATATTGATTAATTTAATTTCGCATGCGTGCTTTTCTTTTAACGAAGCCGCGGCCATCAGTGCTTCCACTCTTTGAGCGAACAGCGTATGGTTCTTCGGAAGTTTTAGGTCATTGCATTTCTTGGAAACAGGAATCTTCACCTGAGATTTAACCCCTTCACTTGAGACGGATGTTTGCCTCTTCTTGGATCTAATCATTCCATAAACGGATCTAGCAAGTACAAGCACATTTCAAATCTAGATCCTTCTTCATCATTGGTGCATCATACACTTTCAGTTATCATTCAAGTGTAACCCTTTCCATTCGAGATCTACCTTCGGAAAGTATTCATTCAACCTCGGACATCTTGCACCCCACCTCATGATTTGCACAGCCAGATTTCTTCTCCTTATATAGGTTTATCATTTTTCAATACCACGGGCCCCTCTTTCAATACCATGAAGCCAAAAAACAATACCATGAGCCTTCAATACCACGGTCCCCCTTGCCAATACCATGAGCCAAAAACAATACCGCAGGCCTTCAATACCACGGGCCCCCTTTTTTTAGCATACCATGATGGTTACCCCTGGTTTTGTACTTTATGAGTGCTTTCCCATATCGACTTGGAACGTTGTTTCCGTGTGCATACATGACTTTCTTAGATAGATACGCATTATGCCTTGAGACATACTCTTTTCATCATAGATCTAGCACATGCGATTTCCTTTCTTCATTGCCTTAACATTACACACTGTAGATACATCATATTTAGTTCTATCAGACATATTCTATCATGCACAACTTCATCAAGTAGGTTGTCATCATCTTCATCAAGTGGGTTTTCATTCAAGGACCACACTCTATCGAAGTAGGTTGTCATCGAGTTAACACTCGGCATCATATTGCCAACAAACATCATATCACATCATATTACATTGTTACAAGTCCATCAAATCAAGAATAACCATCAGGTGGATTGCCACGACAAGGACAACATATGTCAACAATCTCAACTGTCTTCATCTTCATTTAGTGGGTTTCCATCAAGGACAACACTGCATCCTTATTGCCAACAAATCACACTTCGAGTAGCTTTCGGGATGGAGAAAATGCTAAACTATAACATCATGAAGAACTGAATCTCTGTCTGAATTAAGTTCTGAAAATAAATTACATAAAACAAAGTTTGAAGCTTGGCACATAAATCTCATGTCTTTGTATGTCTCTCTCTACGTATCTACTAGCATTCAATATCTTTTCTTCTAACTATTTATCATGAATTACATAACAAGAGGAGGCTATTCGCATTCCTCAAAAGCCTAACTGACTTCCAAAACAAGTATAATTGGTTTAAATCCCTATATACAAGAAAAATATCAAGTCTGTTCATTTATGATTCAATATTTTCTGCTGAAATGGCTGGGTTTGACCAGCGTTGACCAACCACTTATGGACTTCGAATCTGAAGGTGAATAGATTTTTCTCCATCCTTGTACATTCCAGATTAAGTACTCAACCTTCATTTTGGCCCACCTATCACTCCACATGTCAGAACATAAAGCCATTACAGGAAGTTACCAGAACATGTAATTTCTTGAAAAATTCTAGTTTTAACACGAAAATTCCCAAAATTTATTTGAATGTAAAAATAACAATTATGGTACTATAATAATCAGCTTAAATAGGATATAAGAAATTTATAAAGGTTTTATGAGAAAAATTATGGATAATAATGAGGTTTTTGGATAAAAATATAGTTCATGAAATGGTACCAACAATGGCTGAAGTGGTTACCTCTAGCTGAATGGTGGTATAACACTTCCTTCCATACTGCAGCAAAAATGAACGCATTTATGGAAGTTTATGGATATCATCCACCTCCCATCACATCATCCTTAAGAGAAAATTCTAAGGTTCAAGCAGTGGAAGATCACATTGAGCATCAACAAGAAGTTCTCCAACTCTTAAAGGATAACCTAAATTTGGCACAAAATAGAATGAAACAATAGGCAAATCAACATCGTAGCAAGAGAAGTTTTGATGTTGGAGGCTGGGTATTTTTACGGCTACAACTATACAAACAAATTTCCCTCAAGCAAGCTAAGAAGGATAATAAATTATCACCAAAGTACTATGGTCCTTACAAGGTGTTGCAAAAGATTGGTACTATGGCATACAAATTGGAGCTTCCTGCTTCTTCACGAGTGCATCCAGTTTTCCATGTTTCATGCTTAAAAAAGGTTATAGGTGAAAATATTCCAGTTCAAACAAAATTTCCAAAACTTGTAGCGGAAGGAAAAATCATATTGGAACCTAAAGCGGTCATGGAAATAAGAACTCAACAGCTACGAAATCGATCAATTTCAGAGTATCTCAAAAAGTGGAAGAACTTACCCACTGAAGATTCTACATGGGAGGATGAGAATTTTATACAGAAGCACCCAGAGCTACTCAAGCATTGAGGAAAACACTTTTTTTAAGGAGAGGGTCATGGTAGGTCCCTGTATTACTGTTTTAGTCCCTTATTGTTATTAGTGTAGCCCCCTTATTGTTATTATTGTACCGATGTAACCCCAATATTATCATTATCGTGCCCTTACATCGTTATTGTTAGGTCGGCTAGGATTATATTATGGGCCCATGGACTCTTATATATAGAAGGAGGTTTTGGTCATTTGTATCATCCAATAATTTTTCATTCATGTAATGTATTAGAGGTTTCCCCCTTGAAGTGGCTTATTTCTAATGCATTGATATCTCTTTTCTTCTATTTTTGGAGCTGGTTTCACAACATTTTTAGTTATATTTAGTGTTCCCTTCAGTATGACAATTTGTGCCCCATAAGTTATTTTTTTGAACTGTTAGAGCCAACAATGAGTTTAATAGTTTCTCAATTTTATGTTCAATTTTATTGTGAGTCGATGAGATAATAAACTGGCCTTCATCGCCTCTCTCAATATGTTGGACCAACTAAAAACCTCTTCGCATGTTTTAAATTCATGCATTCTTAGCAGACCATGGATCTTTTTGAAGATACCAAACACATACCATTCAACAAATAAATTTTCATAAATCACATATGGGATTTGACTTAATATATCTTTCAATATTTTGTCCTATTCTCCCAATATTTTGTCCTATTATCCCAATTTTTCATTGGGTGATTGTTTAATTTCCTTGATATGATACAATATTTTTTACATATTGGTGTTGGCTTAAGGGGTCCTAATCCAGGTTCAGAGTGCTCTGCGAAACCAAAAAAATCCTCCAACTATTGGCCCTTTTGGCAGTGATCTACATGCACAAACCAAAGTCTCACATGAAGCAGTATGGGGGGGTACTAGAACCTGGTTTCCAAACCCTAAAGGAGAACTATGTTGTGGATCTAACCCTTCCAATATGATCTAACTACTACCATTCTACACAAGTTCCTTTTAACCCAATTCAGATCTAACTTTCATAAAACCCTTAACACAGAAGCAGAATTGTGCAAAGACAAAGATCTATTTTATCCATATATTATTTCATAGAAATGATTAACATAAAAAAATATAGATTTTGCGTAATTATATAATCAACTTAGAAAAATACACATCAATAATTTAAACTACAGTTAATCTATAATTAAATCAATCCATCAACACATAAACAGATATCATGCAAGTAAAGCAGTACTTTCGCCAAAACGTCTCTTTATTAGCAGATATTTAATTATTACAATTTTGTCTCTTGCGCTCATAGCAGGAGAGTCCTCGCACACAGCCTAGGACTTAGGTCTCTGCGCATAGCCGTAAGAGACTGTCTCTACTCATACTTATCACAAATATTACCCCAAATCACATAAACAGATGGATCAACTTCTCATTCATTCATACTTGATTGATTCACTTGACTTGTACATGGATTTTTATACAACTTAGATTCACTAAAACCATGGACTCAAAATATTATTTGAGCCTCATGTTTTACCCTTTTACTGATCACAAAAATCAGGAGCTTTGACCTGCCCCAAAGCCCCTTGACTTGCGCACAACACCTTAAAAAATATCAAAATTGACTTACCTTTAACCCAAGGGACCCTAGCCTAATAGTCCCACAACACAAACTCATGACTTGTCCTTGAGTCACTATAGTCCATATTCCTGCATATTAGATTTTACCTCTTGGATTGAATCTTGTAGAGGTTGTATGGCTTCGAAACTTTGCGTGGAATTCAACTGTGCTTCTTCAACTAATTTTTCTATTTTTGGGCCCTTCAAGGCTAAGCTGATGCTACGTTGAGTCTAGTAGAGTCCCTTGAGTGCACCTTCAATGTTTTGCGATAGATGTAGTTCTTAATTATCCCAATGTTGGGTCCTTTCTTCCAGGATCATCTCCTTGTGGCGCAACACATCCATCTCATCCTAAATGTGTCTTCTCTCCTGTAATCAGGTTGATTTTTGTGCAGGAACTAAGGTCGTTTCTTGTCACAAGTGTATTTCCTCGGTTGGTAAAGTAATGATCCTTCTTGGATGGATGACCATATTCCCAAGGCATCTTCAAATACAGTATTGCATTTATTTATTACAGAATTAATGCTTTTCATGGCTTCCTGAACAACTAGGATCTCTTTGCACAGAACTCTTGTGATGTCTTTGGTTGTAGCTTCATTTACATGTTTGCAATATTCTATTCTGAATCAGTGTGCATTGTATAGGTATTTGTTTTTTAAGCATTCAGTGTGGTTGTTAGAGTCTAGAGCTTGATGGTGGTCTCAGTGTTAGTTAGTATTGGTAAATCTAGAATATCATAGCAGACCTTGGTTATAAGCTTCTCTAGCTGCCACATTGACTCTATGCGGCATCCCATGCTTGTTTAGCTATCTTCTGGCCATGATATAATACTTCAACCCATTTTTTTTCTTCTGTAGTAGTGTGCGATGCACAATACTACCGATATTGTAATTCATCTATGATCATTGAATGCATTGAGTGAAATTGTCCACTTGGAAGCGTAGCCAAGTTGATTCCAATATCAAATCAATAGCACATAGTGGGACACTTTCTTAGATGAGAAGAATGAAGTGAGATGCTTGGAACATGGAATACTCAACACTGTGTAATTGATTCAGAGACTAAGGTGCTAATTGAAGTCACACTCGCTTGATTCACTCTCGCCTGAATCTGGCTCGCTTGAACCTTTAATTGTTGGATTCCCTATTGAACATCATCAACGACTACCTTGTACTCCTACTTCATTATACTATAGGCTTCTTAGTTGATGGATTTCACGGTGTTGCCAATTTCATCAAAATCACCCTCTCCCAACACCAATGGCACATTTCTTGTCTTCTTTGTCACCTTAATCTTCCTATGTGGCCTTATCTATGTTTTGGGCCCTCAGTACCGTGATGGGTTTTTGTTTGAATTGATGATGCATCTACACTATCTCCATCAAGCTCCTCCAACTCTTCATCGTTGGGGACATCCACAGTGTCCTTCGGCTACTATGTTGTCTTTGTTATTGTTGTAGAATCCTACACATATTTCTATGTATCTTTCTTGGTATTGGGATTTGATGGAGATGACTTAGGTTGAGCAGCAAACATGTCACTGGTATCTGTTGCTGCAATTAACGAAGAAGAGTTCCAATTGGTCATCACCTGGATGAGATCATCCTTAGTGGAAACATAATGAAAGCCATACCACACATTTTACATATCATCCTTTGCACATATGTGCACATTATGAAAGGATGCTTTAAAGTTTTCAATGTGCTTGTATTGTTCATACAATGTCAGCAAAAGGCATGGTTTTGATATAACTGCCCGGTGAAGCTTTGTTTGGAATAATACCCAAAAAAAAAATTATCCATCACTCATGAAGGATTATTTGATTCCCAAAGAGATGTGTAGTGCACGGCTTCGCATAGACCAAGTTCAATGTCTAGAATTTGAGACTACGACGGCAACATCCAACCCACAAGCGCAATGAGGAGAAAAATCCATGCGTAGTGGAATAGTTTTCCTTCCTCTTGTGCCTCCTCAGACATTCTCCAAGAATTCTTGGCATAGGTACTTGGGCCAATTGTATTGCACTCCCTTGACGCATTTCATGGATAACGCAATGAATGGTACCGAAAATTTGGTGGCGTGAAACTTCTTCATCAATTTACATGGAAAGATCTATTTGTAAAATTGTACAGTTGGGTCATTGATTGTGCTAACAGAAAAACATCTTGTATTGCGGACTAATCCATATTTTTCATATTTTGGTGACTTTCGTTTCCATGCCCTTTCCTCTGAAGGATTCGGTTGGGTCTGTGCCTTGGTATGGTAAACCTGCAATCCGGTCTATAAACATATCATTGATGGGAATCCTCATTCCTAGCCAAATGTATTTGTCATGCACTAGCATCAACAACTAGCACAGGAAAACATCGATTATGGTGTTGTGACCAAAGTGGGGAACCTGGAGTAGGCTGAGGAGTCTAGCCTTTTGTAGCCTCAAAGCCCACTCCTTAGGCTCGAATTTAACGACTATGTTTCTTCGTACGGGACCTACTCCAAAAATTGTGATGACAGAAGTTTCAAGAACTTTTCATTGTTCGCCAAATCCCAATATTCTAATTTAAGAGAGGGGACCCATCCCAGTAGGTCACCCTCGATTGGCACATTCTCTAGTAGCAGAGGTGTATCGATGTGCACTTTGACATTGTCAAGATCTTTGGGAACATCGATCGATGGCTTCCTTGGCACCATATGCGGAGGGAACTACGAAATTAGCTCAAACTCCTTGGAAAATAATTCCTCTAGCTCAACATCATGCTCTTCCTCCATTGGTTGATTTTTTTTCTCAGCGTCAAAAGTCATTTTTGACTTTAGGGTCTTGGACAGAGAATTTATGGTACCCGAAATTTTACCTTTTTTCCATTGTGGCGCACCACTGGCACCAGACGCTTGTAGTTCAGTAATGATACGATTAGTGGAAGTCATGGCTTCTAGGATAAAATGGACTAAACCTTTTTAGAACAATGTCTCTTCAAGGGGCTCCCAAGAGGCGGACATAAAAAATAACAAAGAGAGAGAGAACTAAGGGAATACTTCGATCAAATTACTTAAAAAGAAATGTGGACTTATGCAGACTTTCATGCCATATTTATAGTGATGCCACAGCCTAAAAGGCCTAATGTCCATTGAAGCAACTCCATTAAAGATAAAGAAACCCCAAATATAGTGTGATCTCCTCATTAAATGCAGGTTACCAACTCCTTGCAACTATAATAAAGATGTCATAACCCGTTCTACTGTTCCAATGGCTAGTTTCCAACTTCCCTGCAATTGTGATCCCCTTCTGGCACAACCTTTGTGTTGGCTTCGCAGATATTTGCGTCCCCTAAAAATTCACCAGTCAAAATTTTGATAAGAATTTCCATACCCTTTGACAGAATTCTTTAAATTCTAGCGCCCTTTTACAATTTCCATGGCGCTAAGACACTCTTCCGTCCATATAGTCATTTAGCACGTAGGGATGGGGTCATCTATGTAAGGTTTTAGGAAATTTCCATTAACATATCTAGAAAGGAATTCACAGTTCAAGGTAGTCAAATGAAATGAACCTCCTTCTCTGATTTCCTTGATAATATAGGGCCCGAGCTAATGCATCTTGAACTTACCTGGAAAATGCGCAAACTTATTATCATAAACTAATACAAAATCCTCCTTCTTAAAAATATTCTCTATGATATGTCGATGTTAGGTCCCTATATT